>CAUYQG010125177.1:0-59869 GCA_963574415.1 Tarsius wallacei | reverse complement strand
AGGATGAGATTGAATGAGCAAAGGGAGAACGTCCATTCTTTATTTTTATTTTATTTTGAGTTGGAGTCTCACTTTGTTGCCCAGGCTGGAGTGCAGTAGCACGTTCACAGCCACCTTCTGCTTCAGCCTTCCAAGTACCTGGAACTACAGGTGTGCACCACCATGCCCAGCTAATTTTTTTTTTATTATTATTTAGTGTAGAGACGAGGTCTCGCCAAGTTGCCTAGGCTGGTCTCGAACCCCGGGGGCTCAGGTAGTCCTCTCACCTCGCCCTCCCAAAGTGCTGGGATTATAGACATGAGTCACTGCGCCCTGCCTATTTTTATTTTTAAAGTAATGGGATTGGAGTACATCTCAACATATGTCTACACAAAAACTTGTACACAAATATTCAAAGAAGCACTATTCATAATAGCCAAAAGTGGAAACAAGCCAAATGTACATTAACTGATAAAAGCCTAAACAAAATGTGGGCCATCCATACAGTAGAATATTACTTGGCAGAAAAAAAGGGATAAAGTGCTGGTTCATGCTACTGTATGAAGGAACATTATGCTTGGAGAAAGAAGTCAGCCACAAAATATCATATATTATAGCATCTCATTTCTATGAAAAGTCCAGAATTGTCAAAAATTGCCTGTAGAGGAAAAAAGTAAATTCGGGGTTGCTTGGGGTTGTGGAAGGGGGTGCTGAGGGGATGGGAAGTGACTTATAGTGGTTTCTTTTTGGGGTAATAATGATGTTTTTAATCTAGATAATGGCAATTGGGGTATAACTCTGTAAATATACTCAGAACCAGTAAGCTGAATATATTAAATGGGTCAACTTTTATGATATGTACGTTATACCTCAAGCTTGTAAAAAAGTCTTACTTATTATTATTATTAGAAGTAACTGTGAGAAAAGTTCTAGACAATCTGGATTTTTTTCTTTGGAATTCTCCTTCTCCCCTGTCTAACTCTGTGCTCCTTAAACTTATCTCCAGGAAGAAACTTGGTTGACTGTGGTTTTTTTTCATATAGAACTTTTTTTCCTTTCCAACGTGTTTTGAACCTATTTAGTTGATATCTTTCTTGAATCAGGATCCCACAAATGAAAATAAAATTAAAGCAGCCAACTCACCTTCGATAATGTGCTTTCTTGACAGACCTCTTTCCGTTTCAGCTCTGCCAAGAAAAAAAAAAAAAGTAAAGGACTTTGAGAGAGGCTGTGCTTATTTTTTTTTTCATCTCTGTCTTAAAAGTGCAGAAGAATAATCACTCTTACTTAGTCTGAATTGCTAATTTTATATCCTGTTCTTGGCAAATTCTACTGAAGGCTGAGGAGAGAAGTCTGTGGGCAGCACACTGGGTCCCTTTTCTTTGGAGACCCCAGGAGATGAATTATCTATGGCTGTCACCATGTCACTAATAGCCGCTCAGCACCAGGCTCAAGTTAATAACAAGTCAGCCACACACACTCAGTCCATATACAGTTTGAAACATGGTTCAATCTTCTCACCTTGTTTTTAACCAATTTAAAGCAAAAAATAAAAATAAAAAAAGCAAGAAATGCCTTGATATAGGTTTCTGAGTTTACTGTAAGATTGCCAGGCTGCTGATATATTGCTAGATTTTCAGAGAAATGAAGCAAATTTAAAAGTGCCTTTTGACTTTCAAAGGAAATTTTAGAACTATTTTCTTTTAGAATGTGATGAAGAAAGTCTTCCTAAAACCAGTATCCTAAGAAGACAGACCCTTAATCATAAAGACTTTTGTCTTCCTAGACAATTCACAAGCTGTAGCCAATTAGAAAGAAATATGGCCTTTGAATTTTAAAGTATTGATAAAATGTTTCTTCAGCATCGATCTCTTTGGCAACCTCTTTTAAAAATATAGTCATTTTTGCCATTCACCTTTGTGAATGTACATTTATTCTGTATCTTGCATAAGTATATTAGATAATATTGCATGTAGTACTCTACTACATAATGGTTCCTGTAGCATGTCTCATTTCCTGTTTATTTCTAAACAAGGTTTTGTTATCTATCTATCATCTATCTATCTATCTATCTATCTATCTATCTATCTATCTATCTATCTATCTATCTATCCATTTTAGAGATGAGGTCTTCCTATGTTGGCTAAGCTGGTCTGGAACTCCTGGGTTCAAGCAATCCTTCTGCTTTGTCCTCCCAAAGTTCTGGAATTACAGGCATGGGCCACCATGCCCGGCCCTTATTTATTATTTTTAAGCAAGGTTTTGTGTACCATTGTAAAAGCACCAAGCAATGACGCTGTGAATCAAAATACATTCAATGGAAATTCACATTCCTTATGGGCAACATATTGCTTTATTGTCGTGTAGATTACTATAGGGATAAACATCTAAATTCCATCTTTCTGTCTTCATATCACGATAAGCAGACTCAAAAACGACAACAAAATATTGCATGTATGTGTATCCACATATACAACTGATTAGAAGGTTCTAAAAAGAAATTAGCCCTTGCTTCTGATTTTTTTTTAAACTATTCCCTATCTGTTATAGAGAAGTGATTACGGTTTCATTTGTTTGTTTTGTTAAGACTCCAGCATTTTGAGGTATCAGTCTTAAAGGTGGAAAAGCACAGTGCTAACAATTGCTCTGTTTTGTGGAATAGCTTGTTGTTTTCTTATAAATTTGTCAAAAAGGCCAGCCTTTTAAGTCCTGCTGAATAATATAAGTACTACTTCAAACACCAGCAGGCCCATCACAAGCTAATTCATCCTGTGAAATTTGTTCTGCACCCCAAAACAGAGAGCATTTCTCTTTCATTTGGCCTGACAATGACTGATATGAGTAGCTCCGTGTTCTCCTCCAATGAGATGGCCCTTTTGATCAGCACTTTCAGAGCCCTCTGCAGAAATGATCAGAGACTTAGGACTGGAGACAGACGAGATATTTTTATCTTTGTATTCTGTAGAAGTCTCTGAGTTTTGGTAGGTTTGAGTAGCTTTTCTTCTGTGATGCTTTGTGCTTATTTTTCTTTCCTGAAATTTGAACTCTTATCTTGGAAAGGATTCTAAGGATGAGATTGGTATTTGAAAAATCACCATATATCACTTAGTAACAAGTGACCACATGCTTTGCACTAAATTTCCTTGGGAATATCTTGCTAAAATTAAATCCTAGCTAATTGCTATTTCCTTAACATGAGAAAAAAAATCCCTCTAAGTCAATTAGTTTTAGTACATTAGATGTAAAACAGTTGCCCAAAACCATAAAAGCACGAACAACTAGTTGTGTCCTGTTTAGTAGGGATAATAAGAGGTATTTAACTTACTTTCCACCCCAGTAGAGTTTGGTTGTTATGACCAGGCTGGACCTCCTGCACACCAAACAAACAAACACAGAAATAATCAGTACATGCAGGTTACTATATAAAATCATATTATTATTATGGCACCAGAGAAAGAATTTGTTATTGTATCTTATACTTTCACAAATTGGTAAAGAGGTACATTTCTTAATTCATGTCACTGAAATGTAAGGATAAAGTCAGATCCCAGAGGAAGAGTTTGAAGGGAAGTGATCTTCGCCTGGGGGGCTGGAGGAGGCGGAAGGTGGTGACAGCAAGCCCAGAAGTGACAGCAGCTCAGGTCCATGGTACAAAGCGAAGGTGAGTGGTAGGTCAGCATGGAGGTTCAGAGAAGGTGCACAGAAATGGGAGTGAAAGGACTGAAGGGATGTCTTGCATTAGCAGCTCAAATGATCAAACACCGGTGAACATCTCCTCAGCATCTGGCCTGATGCTGACTGTGTGTGAACTTTTTCCAGGAGAAGCTCCACCCTCTGTAGAGGACCACAGACCTTCCAACTACCACATTCACAGGCAAGGACTGACTATTAGAAATATGAATCATGAAGTAAATTGAGTCAATAAATATAAAAATAAATATTTTTAAAAAATCTCTTTGAGTGTCTTATTAAATGGAAATGTTCTTTTGGGTAAACAGCCCCAAAATCCTTCACACAAGTTTCTACCACTTTACTTCTAAGGGAATGAAATGTGGAAATCTTGTCAACAAACTGACTACCTTCTCAAAGCTACAACCAAGGACAGAAAATGCAATTGTAGCATTATGATCATGGAATAAGAAATAGGTCTTGAGAACTACAGGTATGTAATTTAAATTGGGAGGCAGATCTCAGTGCAATTTAGTTTCCCTAGGTATGTAATTTGATTGCACTGGTCTAGGGGAAAAAATCATTTGAGATTCAAAGGGTAAAACTAAACTTCAGTAAAATTTGTAATAAGGCATTTATAATTCCATCAGCTGTGGAATTGACGCCTGGGGGCTCTTAGGTATAAAAGCCTAGCATTATTAATGACAACCAATGGGGAATGACAGCGATAATTCTGACAACTTGGTTGCAACAAGAAAAATTTGTTGAAAATGTCAGCAGCCCCATTCCATGGAAGTTAATTGCCTGGAAAGTAACTGGAATCATTGTAATGGAAGGCCTATATGGATACATACCTGGAGATCACACACCCCAAAAGGCCTGATGTACTTTCCAGGTTAATACATCAAACTTGCAATACCTATTGTAATAGCAACCTGCTACAGGGGAGCCAGATTTCCTTCAGCAAACATTCCTTCACCAAAAGGCTGGGAGGAATAGTTTAAAAATAATTGCAGCCCGTTTGATTATTCAGAGCCATTGGACCTGCTGAAGCTGCATGTTCTATACACCAGACACTTATCTTTCCAGAGTTAGGCTTCCTGTCAAATGTTCAGCCTACATGGGTGTGCACACTAACATTTATGTTCAAATAGCAAGAGTAGTCAGCAGCCTGGCAAATTATCACTGACTCCCACGGAGGCTCTCAGAGCAACTTCTCCGAGTGGGTAGTGGATGATCACGTGAGTATTTTACAGCGATACAACACAGCCTTCAAAACACCTTTGCACGCCCTCTCTCACATGCCAGTATGACGCTTCATGAACGGTTATGCCGTCCATTTTATAGGTGGGAGACTCAGAATCAGAGAAGTGAGGTCACTTGCCCTGGAAGACACAGCTAGCAAGTGGCAGCCTCAGGACTAGAAGCCAAGCGTGCTAGTTGAAACAACTTTTGTAAGCTCAGTGCTACCATGAAATGGATTGTCTTTTCACCAGTCTCATAGGGGCAACTGGGAACTGATAGAAACATCATGTACTATGGTGACAGCTCGAGTTTTTATTTGCAAGACTGAAAGGCAGTTGTTAGAACATGCATGTCAAATCTATGTTCTACGCAAGGTATATATAATAGGTTCTGTAGCTATAGAGAGTGATGATTAAATGTCTTCTGGGTGCTGACAGGAGAAGAAGCTACTTTGCTGATACTGCTCCTTCTTCCTCAAGTATACCCCGGCAGCGCACACCTCATGGCAGGCCTCACTGTAATTTTAGTGAACCTATCTCCAAGGTTTCCATAATAGTTGAATAGTGTCCCTCAAAAAGATATGTGAAAGCCCTAAACCCCAGAACCTCAGTTTGTGAGCTTATTTGGAAACAGGGTCATTGCAGATGCATTTAGTTAATAAGTAGGGCAGACCCCCTAATCCAGTGTGACTGATGTCTTTATAGAGGACACACAGACACACGAGGGGAAAACACCATGTGACAACGGAGGTTGAAATGCTGCAACTACAAGCCAAGAATGGCTGGCCACCATCAGATGCTAAAAAGCAGCAAAGGGCTGGGTATGATGGCTCACGCCTATAATCCCAGCACTTTGGGAGGCTGAGGCAGGAGGATCGCTTGAGCCTAGGAATTCAAGACCAGCCTGGACAACAGAGCAAGAATTTGTCTCTACAAAAAAAAAAAAATTAATTGGCGTAGTCGTGCATGCCTGTAGTCCCAGCTACTTGGAAGACCAGAAGGCTCAGAGGATCACCTGAACCCAGGAAATCAAGGCTGCAGTAAGCCGCAATTGTGTCACTGCCTTTCAACCTGGGCAACACAATGAGACCCAGAGTCAAAAAAATTTTAAAAAGTAAATTTAAAAAAAGTAGCAAGGAAGGATTCTACCCACAGTTTCAGAGAGAGCATGGCCCTGACAATACCTTGATCTTGGACTTCTGCTCTTCAGAACTGTGCTAGAGAAAGTTTTGGCTGTTTAAAGCCACCCAGTTTGTAGCAGCAGCTCTGGGAAACAGATACAGTCCCTAATGAGGCAGTGATGGATGGACTAACATTCTGAATGGGAAAGAAACTCCGGCAAGATGGAGGCCTGGGTGGCAACATGAATATTTTTCCATATTTAGGGTGGAATCTAGTTTTCTATTAACATCCTTGCTGTTCCCTGGGGTAGGGGAGGAGGAGAAGAGAGGGGTAGAAAGTGGGTCATCAACGTTTATTTGTCCATAACCCCATAAATGTCTGGTTTTCCATTTCCACAAGGCCTCTATTCTTATCAAGAGTTTATCTCCAAGTGAGGCATAAGCTGCTCTAAAAACACACCCCAGCCTTCTAGTCTCCCCTCCTATAGGGGGTTTGAAGGATGCTTGCAAAAGCACAACAGAACCACTCTTGAGCTGTACTCTTTGAGAATGTCCGTGCTTCCTAGACTTAAGTTTAGAAAATACATACCAAGTGTTGAAGTGTGAGGACGAGCTCTTTCAACAGTTACCTTCAATAACACTATAGCACTGATATTTACGTGGCAATTGGCAGATATTGTGCTAGAGCAGAGGAGGACCCCGAGCTTGCCCAGTGATCTTTGCTGGGTTTTGCCTGGTTCTGCACTCGTGCTGGGGAAAGGTAACTGTTGTGGCTACATCCATAGTGAAATGGAAGGGAACTGCCTTCCCACCCCCACAGACGTCATAGCTTCCCTTAGGACCACTGGCTTTGGCTACAGGAGGTGATAGAATGGGATGTATGAGCACAGCCCCTTGTGTTTCCCAGGGATTGCAGATGAAAGCACTTTCCTGAATACCCAGAGAGTCTCCTGGGTATCCAGGAGAGATCATATGTCCAAATAGAAAGTTTTGGGGTATTTATCCCAAGGGCTTCTTGTTTCATCAGATCTTTGCATCCAGGGTTGCTAATAAAATAAAAGTAAACATAAGTATGTGTGTATAGATCACCAGCTTTTTGCCAGCTTGCACCCTTCACCAAATTACCACAAATAGCAGTCAACAGTCACGAACATGTCACTTTCTTTTATGCCCAAATATGTCATGAACATCCCTTCCTTCCGGCTCAACCCCGTGGTAATTCACTGTGATCAATGCCCAGTCAACAATTTTTGAAGCACAAATAATGAACCTGCTGGCATTTATTTTCAAACCACTGTAAGTCATTTCTTTACCAATAATTGACTCTTTTTTTGTTTTTTGACAGCTTTCTGGTCAGGTGCCATGGGATTTTATTTTCCCTTCTCTGGTGCGAAATAATAAGACTTTTAGAAGGCAAACAGATGATGATGGTAAATGCAATACCTCCAGCCTTTCTTCTTGATGATGCTCCCCAGAATCACTTCAGCCCTGTAGGGGGAAACAGACAATGTCTTAGGACCCAGTGTCCTGGAAAAGCAAGAGTCAACCCCAAACACCAGAGCCATTCCTTGTCTGAACTCTCAGTGCCTACAGATCCCGAAAATAGAAGCCGCTCCCGGCTGGTAGCACAGTTTCCGCTGATTCTGCTTGTGCCTGCAGAATCCTGCTCCAGAGCATTCCAGAAGCACCTGCCAAATCTTGACACGCTGGCAGGAGACCACCTGCAGTCCTGATACTAAGAAACAGCAGAGTCATTTGGCAGTTTGGTGTTTTTAAACCGTTGATCCCATATATGAATGTCCTGCTTGATGGCGTCCAATGGGAGTCAACATCTTCTTTCCAATTGCTGTGGAGAAACTCACTTGTATCCGCAGAGAACAATGAGACCTCCCACCCTTTAGATAGGAAATATTAGCTCCCAGGTGATCCTGCAGTATAAATGAAGGACCCGTTTGTGGGTTTAGAGGCCCCAAAAGCCAGGGCTGCAGATGCAGTGGTCCACAGAGAGAATGTCCTGGGTCCTAGTGACAAACTCTACCATAGGAGCAAGATAGAAGGAGACATAATGGAATTTCTTCCTGCCCCTGAGCCTGGGTTGTGGAGAGGTGAACTGAGGACATCCATGTCCCTCCCAATAAGACCAAAGTGAAAAGCCCTGGACTCTCAGAGGCATTGTGAATGGGAGATCAATGGAATGAGCACTTTGGTCATGAGGGAGCCATAGATGACAGTCATCGCTAATTGTTTTTGGTCTTAACTGGAAGTTCTGTCTTGTGAGATTGTATAGCTTGCAACAAACCATGATGCAGGTTAGCTATGGCATGTGCCTGAAAGAGACAGGCATTGAGTGTTGTGTTGGTGTTCTGCCTGATTGCTTCTGTCTCTGACTGTTGACTTTTGCAACCTCACATTTCACAGTGGGAACCTATCTCAAGTACATGCTGACAATCAGTCAATAATTAATCAGGACAATTATCCTTCACGGTAGGACTATAAACAGGACCCTAACAGACTTGCTACTCACCCCTCCCTTTTTCTTTCCTAGCTCCATTTGTAATTAAGCAGGATTCACAAAGAAGAAAACACCAGGAAGGGGCAGAGGGCAGAAAGAAACCAGGCCCTGTCACTGTTACTTTCTCCCCTTGGACTCAGCAGAAAACATCAGGGATGTGGGCTCTGAACCTTCTGGATGGTCCTGAAACATAGACCTGCTCTTGAAAAGAATGACGCTCATGCAAGGAAAATGCACTCGGATCGTTCAATGATTAACCTGATTCAGGAGTTTGTGTCTTTCTCACCTGGAAGGAGTGAATCAGGCTTGCAGGTGATTGAGTGCCACAGTCCCGCTAGAAATAGTAGAACTGCTCACAGCTGGGCAGCTACCTAGTTCTTGGTTCTGGGAACCGGACATCCAAATTCACAGTAGGAGGACCCAGATCTTTTCTGAAATGTGCTGGTTATGCTGGACCTGGATGGCATGGAGACTGAGGCCTGGCTGAAGGGCACGTTATCCATGTGCTCTGATTTAATAGGCCCTGTCTTGGGCTTCAAGCCTGCTCTCCCATCCAAGGGAAGGTTGCAGCTAGACATCTAGACTCCTTATGCAAGCAAAGCAAGGACTCTCTGCAGCCCTCTCTGTCTTCAGAATGGGCCCTGAGATGCCCTCTTATAAAAGAGATGAGATGCCTTAGCATTTTGGGGATCCTGACTTTGATGTCTGATCTTCCTGCAATGCCAGTGTAGGAACAGGCCAGTAAAAGGAAAAGTGGTCTCTGCTTCCCCACAGGGAGGAGGCCCCAGTCCCACTTGGGGGTTGAGGAACTATGAGATGTGATGATGAAATAATAAGACTAACTTTTGAATAACCGCCTTGGAATCTGCTCATTCATTTGCTCCCTCAAATATTCAACTAACATTTCTTGGTGTCTGCCCCTTGAGTAGACCATGGCAATTGCTTCCTGGTCCCACCTCCTGCCAGTCCATTCTTTGCGCAGGGATCCAGGCGTGGAGAGGTTTGGGTAAGCAGAGAGGGCTGGAACTATCCTGATTCTAGTGACAGTGGTGGGTGCGGGGAAGCAGAGGAGAGTCACCAGCCACGTGTGTGTGTGGGGGGGGGGCAGGGGCGGGGTGTGCAGTCCTTCTCATCAATGCATTGGAAATGACCTGGACAGACTCTCTTAGTTCCACTTGAGTGTCACAAACAGGTACCAACTTACTTTCCAGCCGCGTAGACCTCGGCAGTATCAAAGAGGTTAACGCCACTTTCATAGGCGATTGTCATCAGCCGTTCAGCAACCTGCAAGGGAACAAGAGGGTCAGTCTGAAACGCCAAATGCTTTCCAAACCTGGGAAGTGATTTCGAATCCTCTACTGGTCTTTAAGAACACTGAAATCTAACGAACCACTCCTTGCCTTTTCTCAGTTGTAGTGAAGAGAGAGAAAAAAAGAAGGTTCGACCATTATAACTAGGGTAGAAGTTTCCTTTTCCTTGGACACAGGGGGGGCATAAAGGGATTACTTCAAGACTGAGGGTCAGTCAGCCCCCACAGCACAGTGAGGTGGAGAGATTTGTGTTTCTCACTCTGCTGGGAAGACCTGGTTTGACAACATTCTTTGTGGCACCTTAATCTCTCTGACAAGGACCATTTGTATCATTGATGACACCATTCCTCAACTCCTTTCTCCAACCAAGCCAAATAGGTTTTGGCAGCTGGGTGATGCCTGTGAAAGCTTATGACTCCCCATCCCACCCCCACTGCCCACCCTCCCAAGGCTTAGACAAGCTGTGACTATTGTAAAGCCACTGCTACCCACGATTAAGCAAAATCCCAGGCCCCACCACAGACTAGCCACTGAATCAACACAGAAGAGGGAGCTAGCGAGTACCCTAACTCAGGGGACCCATGTCTCCCTTCTGCCCAGCCTGCAAACAGATCTGAGCTCTGTGTCTTCTTGCTTTGCGCCGCTGAATGCAAGTGTGACTAGCAGAGTACATGACAGTTATGCACGGCAGCTTGAGGGATAGCCATAGAGGGATAGCCACGAACCGCAATGGAGAAACGCCATTTTTCATTTGGCCAGTGGATTTATTAGTCGTTTGAAAGAATCATGCACCTCACAAATAATTACAATTGATTTTTCCATCATGGTTTTGAGGGTCAGCTAACATTGCTTCGTCAGCATTTCCAAGATAAACTGTTTTTCTGTTGCTTTGAAAACTGCCAAGAAAATTGTTAAGCTTGCAAAATGGCGTCCACGCAGCTCCTTTAGCATAATAGGAGCAGAAATGCGATTCCTGCTTTCAATTTGATGCCATTATAACATTTATACTAACTAGAGAAAAAAAGTTAAGACAAACAGTTTTCCCCACTGTGACTGTCCTATGTTTTAGAAATTACTACTTATTTACTTATTAAATTTTTTTTTTGTCAGGCTCTCATTCTGTCATCCAGGCTGGAGTGCAGTGGCATGATTACAGCTCACCATGGCCTCGACCTCCTGGGTTCAGGTGATCCTTCTGCCTCAGCCTCCCAAGTAGCTGAGACAACAGGTGCATGCCACCACATCCTCCCTAATTTTTTTTGTAGAGATGAGGTCTTGCTGTGTTGCCCAGGCTGGTCTCTAACTCCTGGACTCAAGCAATCCTCCCATCTTGACCTCCCAAAGTGCTGGGATTACAGGTGTGAGGTGGCTTTGTTTTAGAAATTATAGTGCTTGTATACATTAGCCTTGTGTTATGTCAGATGGCATACCGGTACACTATTATTGGAAAATGTACACAATTAAAGCTTATCTAGAGAGAAATTTTAAAATAATATGGAGGCTTATTTAAATGATGGGTGAGATGCCTCCCAACTATAGGATTTGAAGACCTGAATGTGGAGTAATGAAAACAAAAATCACCAAGTAAGTCTGAAGAGCGGTTACTGGCTTTGAGTGTCCCACTGATTAGATAAATACACTTGGGCAAATCATTTGACCTCTCTGTTTTGTCAGTTTTCCCATCTGCAAAATGGGGATGATTCTGTTGAGGGATCTCTCCTCTCTCCCATGAAGCCCAGAGGCCTCAAGGGAAACAGACCTCATGTCCCTCCCACAGGGCTGGATGAGCAAGTGGCTCAGGAAAAGTCATGGGACACATTCTGGCCAATGAGATGCGAGGAGAGATTTGCTGAGGCCTTCTGGGAACAATTTTCCTTGTTCTTCTTACAGAGAAGCAACATTCTTTCCTGGAGTAACTGTTCTAATGAAGGCCTAGAATTCCTGCAGCTATCTTCCTGCCTGAAGAGGTTGATATACAAGGGAGCACAGGGCGAAGAGACTGGCTGGAAAGTAGATTGTGAGTTGCTGACTGAGGCAGTCCTGCAGCTTGCTTTACTTCTATACCTCTAGTTTAAAAGTCATAATAATTTCTCTCTTATTGGTTGAGCTGATTTGAGTTAGGTTTATGATTACCTGCAATTAAAGACACCTTAACTACCTTACAGATAAGAAAATATAAATAAAACTCTAAAAATTAAGTGCTGAAGATGATAATATACTTATCACTATCTTTTAAAAGCATCATTCATATGAGTAACATCTACCTTTTTTTTTTTTTTTTTTTTTCTGTGAGTGAGTCAGAGTCTCACTCTGTAGCCCAGGCTAGAGTGCAGTGGTACAATCACAGCTCACCGCAGCCTCAAACTCCTGGGCTCAAGTGGTCCTTCCACCTCAGCCTCCTGAGTAGCTGGAACTACAGGTGTGCACCACTACACCCAGTTAATTTTTTATTTTGTGTAGAGACGAGGTCTTGCTATGTTACCCAAACTCCTGGACTCAAAAAATCCTTCAGTCTTGGACTCCCAAAGTGCTGGGATTACAGGTGTGAGCTACCATAGCTGGCCAATCTATCTTGATTTTATGATGAATCTCAATCATCTTTGAGAGGCGCCTTACAGAGTTACTCAGTTTGCTGTCTGAATCCTTTGGAGACTCTTCCTGCCAAGCAGTAATTCAATATATCATTGGACTCTCCCAGTGATGGGGACATCCCCACCTCCCAAGGCAATGTTGTCAAAAAGGATTCTTTTTTTAATGGCTGGGCGAGATGGCTCACGCCTGTAATCCCAGCACTTTGGGAGGCTGGGAAAAGAGAATCGCTTGAGCCAAGGTGTTCGAGACCAACCTGGGCAACAGAGGAAGACCTTGCCTCGACAAAAAATAAAAAAAATTAGCCGGGTGGTGGCACGTGCCTATAGTCTCAGTTACTCCAAAGGTAGAAGAGACCAGGAGGTTGAGGCTATGGTGAGTTGTGATCGCGCCACTGTATTCCAGCCTGGGCGACAGGGTGACACCATGACACAAAAAAAAAAAAAAAAAAAAGCAGGAACCACCTTTAAGAACTACCCTTAAGGACTTGTTCTGGGCTTGGCATTTTTCCAGGAAGCACCTCCTTAATCTTCACCACCATCCGGCTGAGTAGAGGGCATTTGCATTTTATTGATGGGCAACTCTCAGTCAATGTAAATGTGAGGACATCAGGTTGGCCAGTGGCAAACTGGGACTGGATCTTGCTTAGTGTATCCACTCAGATACACTGTCCTTGACTCCTCAGTGGGCCTCCTCAGGCAAGGAAGGGTCAGAGGAACTCAGAGCATTGACCTCAGGGGAGTTCTTGGCACTTGGTGCCTCTATTCTGGACTTTCCTTAGAGGCAGTGATAAAAATATCACTTAGGAAATGCCATTCTACAGGAGTAAATGATGATCTAAAGGCTTTTTATGGTAAATATAAGAGCTGCCATTTATCAAGTGCTACCTACCAATCAGAGGGCCACATAAGCATCTCACATGCATGACATAGTCACCCTTTCAGCAGACCTTCCAGATCAGCATCATCTCATTTTGCAGAGGAGGAACTGAGGCTCAGAGAGGGTGGGATTAACTCGCCCAAGCCAGGGTGACCAACTGTCCATCTTGCCCAGGACTGAGAGAGTTTTTGTGATGTGAGCTTTCACTGCTAAAACCGAGAAAGTTCTGTGCAAACTGAGACCAGTTGGTCACCCTCGTTGGAGCTAAAAATAAATAAACCGAACAAAACCACACCACAGCAGCAATACAATCTTTTCATAAAGTGACGAGTGTTAATTCCAAACTGTTTCATTCCCTAACTGTTCAACCTGCGCATAGAATAGATTGACAGGCTGGAGGACTATTAATAGTCTAGATGTGAAAAATACAAGAGGCAAGAAAAAATCAACAGCAATCTTTGAGTCCATCTTAGGCATTTGCTGTGACTCAAACATTGTCCCTGGAAAATGTCAGGATCCCAGGAAGAGTACTCCCACTGTTCAGCTCTCTCTGCTTTTTCTCTCATCAGCATAACTGAAGCCAAAATTAACTTACCTCATCTGAAATTTGACCTCCAAATGTCACCCATGTTCCTGGAAAAGAATAAATATTTGCATGTTATTCAGAATAATTCTCCTAGAATTTGCATACTCAGAGGAAACCGCTACCAGCTCATGGCTGCCTCCATAGGTTGTACAGGTAGCTCACAAAGGTGCCCAGACGAGAAGCACAGGTGGCTGCCGTCCATCCCGTCTTCCCACTACATATTCCACAAGGGGTCTGCATTCATTTGGAAAAATGGGTGCCTTTTCTTCACTCAAAGCCACCATGTATTCTAATGGCAGCCTTGCCCTAAAAGCTGCTGTTCCTTCTGCTATAGGACCACGAAGGTGGCGTATTCAAGCTTACTTCAGCTACACAACCTTGTCTTACTGAGCCAAGAAACCACTGGTTCTGAAAGCAAAGGTTATGGTCCTTCCCTTCTTTGTCTCCACAAAGGGCCCTATTTTGTACTCCTTATTTGTTTCTCAAACGATGTCCTCTCAGACGTCCTACCAGAGCCCACTTACAAGACCCAGGAGGTGACACTTACACATGTTCTCTGTCACAACCTGCTGATCCAGAATGGAAATCTCCATTGGTTTGGGGGTGAGGGTGGAGGCAGCATCAGGAGTAAGGTTTGGGAAGGCGAGGGGAGAGAGGCACACCCGGCAGCCAAAGATTTGCAAAGACTCATGAAGCAGGAGGGAAACCGACATGGAGGGGGCACTTGCCATGCCAGTCTCCAGTCACCTTAGTCACTCATTCCCTCCTGTATCCATGTCTTTTGAGCCCTAATTCCATGCCGGGCAAAGGCATTGCATTCATGTTCAAGGGAAAGTGAGAGGACTGACCCAGTTTCTGTCTCCCAGGAGCTCATGGTTTATGATACCATCTGACAAATGCTAGGACTGAGGCAAACCAAGGCATTAGGAAGGGAGAGCTCTACTTAGACTGGAGGGAGGTGGCAGCCAACGACTTCCTAGAAGAGGTGACAGTGTGGTTGAGTCTCATGGGAGTTAACTGAGAGAGGAAGAAAGGGACAGGCATTCCAGAGAGAAGCAAGAGTGTGAACGAGGCAAGGAGATAAGAAAATTTAGAGAGAGTGGAGGTGAGGGGAGCGAGAGGTTGCACCATTAAGCCATGAGATGAACCTGAGCCACGGGAGCAGAGAAGAGGGAATGGGCAGGAGTGAGAGGGGCAGGGTCTGGGCACAAGGGATAATCATGGGACATACAAAGGAATGCTGTTGGAAATATATTTTGCAATTCATAATAACAGTCACAGCTGCCATTTATGGAACACCTTCCAAGCACCAGACAGTATGCTCAGACATTTTCATATTTTTATCTTTCATCATTTTGACAAATTTACCAGGCAATCTTATTATCCTTATTTCTAGATGAGGGGTCAAAGATTAACCAACCTGATAAGTGATTCCCCAAACATGACTGGCTTCAAGAAGGGGATTTTTTTTTTTTAAATCACACACACCGCCTCCTTAGAATATCTCCAAATTAATTATGACACTTGGATTTCATACTCCATGGCAGTATGTTGATGTAATTGTAACTTTTTCCTTGGTTCTCAGGGATTAACACAAAAGTAGAGGGGGAATTATTTTACTGTTACACTTTCCATCCCCAAAGGTTGCAGATGGCAGCCCACTGGCTTCACTCAGCTTGTGGACTTGTTTTCTTGACTAGAGTAGTGTTGACCCACATAGTATTTTATTACATTTTGCATAAGCTCCCAACATTTAACCAAAATTAGGAGCTTTTTCTTAAAATGTTCTGATTTCCAGTTTCTCTTGACTATGGAAGGCTGGTGTCCCCAAAAGATAGACTTCCCCTACATCTGAAGGGCAGAATCTTCTGTGGAAAAACTATGCCCCCCCCAGTTAGTTTAATCCCCCACATCTTCCTGTTGTATTTCCAGCACCGAAATCAAATAGCAGTTTCTATTTACTACCACACACTTACTGCCATTTTTCTAACTGTAAAATGAAGAGGAAAATGAGGTGCTGCATCTCCTAAAGAAACAGAATTGAATTTCTTAAGAAAAAATAGGAGTGCACTTTTTTTTTTGTGGATGGAAGAATATCCAAACAAAACATGTTTGCACAAAAAAATTACATCTTATGGCACCATAATAAAACCAGCCATGGCTGGTATACAGAAAAGATGGGCATTGGAAAACTTAATGGACTGAAAAAATGGCAGCATTTGTTTTTGAATGAGAAGCAAATAAGTGAGCTGCTGTGAAATACAGTTCTTTATTAAGTGAAAAAATTGCCTGGGCGTCAAAACCTTTTTACAGACAACTCGTTTATAAAAGAGCCTCTTTTGAGTACTGCAGAAATTATATGTCCGGAGCATTAACAAGCATTTGCAAATGTTAGTCTAACCAGCAACTTTGCAGCTCGGTATGTTAAAAATATGATTGAGAACTTTGAGGACAAGTTAAATTAAGGGTGGCATTTTCTCTTGCAGCAAATGAGAACACAGATATAAAGAATAGCACACTGCTGGCTATATTGATTTGTGGTGTGGTGAGAATTTTGAAGAGGTCAAAGAACTTCTGGACAAGGAGTCCACAAAAGGTAGAGCATCAGGAAAATATGACTCTGTGTGATGAAAAATGTCTCAGACCATTTGGCTGTAGAATGCCCTGGTCAGTCACCACGTGTTACCACAGTTGGAGCTCTCAGGGTGGGTGGGGTTGATGTCAGGCCTGTCAAGTGACAGACCAGAAGCAGTACTATTTTGTAGGGACACCGTCTCCAAGTCCCCATGAAGTTCCTCATTCATCATAAATTGCTTTGGGCAAAAAGCTTAAATAGGACAAGCCATGAATTCAATAATTAATACCACAAATTGGCTATTCTTCTATGTCTGCGAATGAAATCAGGTCAGCGTTTGCTTAATGAATTTGCTGGTGTTCTTGTGCTGTGGTGTAGAAGAGACTGTTTTAACTGTTCATGTCATCAAAGGGGATAGTCCTATCTCTGCTTGGCGACGAAGACTGGCCCAAAGTCCTGAGCCTCTTGCTGACACTACGACTCACCTATACCTTTTGAATATTTTTCTACAGGGCATTCACAAGTATTTGCACAAATGTCTCATTTGCTTCTCTCAGTTCTGACAAAGTCAAGTCTTTGGGAAGTTCATTTGTGAAGGAATAATATGATCTATTTTCCTACATTGCAATCAGTTTCCGGAAATGAAAATGATAGTCTAAAATTTATTTTCTAAAACTGTGCCTTTGAAAACAGAATTCTAAAAATGTTTGCTGACTTCAAACTTTATGAAAATAAACTAGTGTTATTTAGCTTACCCTTTGTAATTATTTATTGACTCGGGGTCTTACTCTGTCACCCAGGCAGGAGTACATTGGCATGATCACGGCTCACTGCAGCCTGGGCTCAGGTGGTCCTTTTGCCTTAGCCTCCCAAGTAGCTGGGACTACAGGTATGCACCACCAGGCCCGGCTAATTGTTTTTTATATTTTGCAGAGACAAGGTCTCACTATGTTGCCTAGGCTGGTCTCAAACTACAGGGCTCAAGTGATCCTTCCACTTTTAGCCTCCCAAAGTGTTGGGATTACAGGCGTGAGCCACCATGCTCATCCTCCTTTCATAATTCATTTTTGATAGTACAAATGAACTATCATTGGATGTTATCAAACTATAGACCAAAATGGTACTGAATACTAAACAGAACAATGTTGAAAGCCAGCATTGTACACACATTTTGGAGGAGGTCATTTGGCATATAAGAACCATTGACAATGATCCCATCCATGTTGGGGAGAGTCCGTGTCTGGGGCACCTCTATTCCTAAATCAAACTGAGAAATCTATCTACCATCCCTGGTTTATGTATTTAAGGCTGCATTCCATACATCACAGTGAAAAAATACAGGGCCTGAAAAATATCATGGTACATACATTAGAAAAGATGTCAGATTTTTGATTCCAAGTCAAAGCAGTAATGAATTATGAAAAAAATACAGTAACAAATGTTTTTATTTTTAAATTAAATTTTTAACATAAAAGCACATATGATGTCACATATATTTATATTGTTACAAATCTATACTATCACTTAATAAAAATGAAGTGTTTGTTTCCATTTCTGGGAGTTTGGCATTCTTACATTCAGCTTACTTTGTTCAGTGAGAACAACCTTTCTAGACTTTTCGATACTTGCTACTCATTTGTTTTCTAGTTATTTGTTTATAGAGTTTATATTCCTAGAGTGTAAGCTGTCTGAGGGCTAGGATTTTTAAAAATTTATCTTTTAATCCTCACAGCCCTAGAATAGAAGTGGGTCCTTAGTAGATGGTCAGTAAGGTTTGGCAACATTTAAATAAATTGCTCGTTGACTCTTATTAATCCTCAAAATATTGGCTGGATGTGGTGACTCACATCTGTAATCCCAGCACTTTGGGAGGCTGAGATGAAGGGATTGCTTGAGTCCAAGAGTTTGAGACCAGTCTGGGCAACATAGCGAGACCTAATCTCTACGAAAAATTAGCTGGATGTGGTGGCACACACTTGTAGACCCAGCTACTTGGGAGGATGAGACGGGAGGATCGCCTGAGCCCAGGAGATTGAGGATCATGCCACCCATGGCACTCCAGCCTGGTGACAGAGTAAGACCCTGACTCAAAACAAAACAAAACAAAAACAAACAAAATCTTCAAAATATTGGGACAATTTCCTACCAAGCGCACACATTTATTATGACTCAGAGAAAAATGAATAATGCCTATCAATAATCTGCAGTTCTTCCAGTCTCTAGATGACTGAAATGTTCCTCCCAGGATATCTGCCCAGCCATGCCCCCTCCTGGAAAAGCGCCAGGCGAAAGTCCTCCTCCTCGCCTGCAAGGTCTCCAGAGAGGAGGGGTGGGTGGCCCAATGTAGGGAATGTCCTTACAAATAGGACACACTCCCTCCTAGTGAAGAGGGATAGAGGGATAGCCTTCTAGATAGAGGAACTCTGTTTCTAGGATTTCATTCTCCACTCTGCCCCACCCCAGAAGAGCTAAGGAGGTTTATTAGTTAATAGGATTCTCTAAAACCCTCTGTGACAATTTTCTTAACCATATTTTCTACCTCTAATGGGAACATGTTTTCCTGAGACCTAGAATGGCAGGTGACTATTTCACTGTGAAATCTCAAATCAGTGGGATGTTATTTAGAAGATAATTTTATTAAACTGACACTTGTTATTTCTAACCCCCTTTAAAAGCAGAGTGGGGTATAAGGAAACTGTTGAAATGTTACTGTGTCTTCTGAGGAAACTCTTTTACACATCAAGGAATATATACTTTGAAAACCGCTGGTAGGTCCCTTGGAGTACAGCTACCCCTGACATAGAAAAATGATTGATGAAACATAAAAAGAAGAAACCTGCCTACACAACACACAAACACACACACACACACCCCTCCTGGTTACAGTTATCTTTTGGTGGTTAACAGGGTAATTATTTCTTGCTTATTCATTCAAGAAACATGCTTATTATTTAAATGAGCTCTTTGCTTTGAGTATGAAGTATTTAGACACTTAGATGTATAATGTTCACATCTTATATAACCATGGTGCAATTATCAAAACCAGGAAACTAATATAACAGAGAGAGGTCTTTTGTGAATTTTATTGTCCTTTTTATTCTGTTCCTAGATCTTATGCAGAATCCAACATTGCATTTAATTGTATTTCTTCTTAATCTCCTTCAATCTGTGACAGTCCCTCATTCTTTCCTGACACTTTTAAGAGTACTGATCATGTACTTGACAGAATTTTTCTCAGTTTGGGTTTGAGTTGTTCTAAGGTTATAGATTTGGTGATTTGCTTTTCCACATTTCAGGTTGGCCTGCGTGTGGTTTAAATATATGATCATAGCTATCTAAAGGGGATATAAAAATGCGATTGCAATATTTATTATGTCACAGTTAACATTTCTTTACTCTTTCACTCAGTGAATATGTATTGAGTCTATCATACACCAGGTATTGTACTTAAGTTATGAAGATAGAACAGTGAACAAAACTAGTAATTATTTCTCCCTTCATGAAGCAAATTTATGGAGGAAAAATAATAAGAAAAATAATTCAAATATACAGTACTTATAAATGCTTATTTACAAATAAATGTTGATTTATAAAATACACAGTGTTGTTGATTGATGAGTGTTAAAGAGAGCCAACTTCATAAAGCAGGGATAGATTCTATGAAATGTCCAGGTGTAGGTGCTTAAATGTTGATAGGGTGACCGGATAAAATTCACTAGGGATGTGGCTTTTGAGAAAAGACCTAGAGAAAGTGAAGGCGCTCATCATGCAGCCACCTGGAGGGAAAGTGTTCCCATTGGGCGAAGCATTGAGGTGCGGGCTTGTGGGCTTGCTTGACATGCTCGAGGACAGTGAGGGAGCTGGTATGGTCCAAGGTCCACGGTGAGGCCCAAGATCATGGGGCCAGATCACATCATGTCAGTCACTGGAAGGACCTCGGAGAGTTCCATGAAGAGTTTTTAATGCAGAAGTGACACAACCTGACCCACTTTGGAAAGGAACACTCTGCTCTGGTGCTAAGGACAGACCAGAGGCTGAGGCTGAGACAGAACACCCATTATGAGGCCATTGTGAGAATCCAGGTGAGACACGACAGTGGTTTGGTCCAAGTGGGGGTAGTGAGGATGGTGAGGAGTGGCTGAATTTTGGGTAGATTTTAAAGGAGGGGGCAAGAGGATTTGCAGGTTAAAAGGATGTAGGGCATAAGAAAAGGTAAAACTTCAAGGAGAACACCAAGGTCAGAGCACAGGGAGACTGGAAGTGCAACACATTTCAATGTGGATGTAACAGGGTAAATTTTGTAAACAGAGCACATGTTAACTGCAGGTTCACGTTGTCAAGGCTGGCCAAACACAATCACAAATGAGAGGAATTTCAACTAGCAGTGTTTTCAGGCATTCACCTGTGTTATCTCTGAAGAATTTAAGATGAGAGATTCAAAGCCTTGGTCTCACTGAAATTAGACAACACACTAGGCAAAATTATCATGGTCAATGTCTCATTTGTATGAGAAGCGTGGAGCTGGAGGTGGGTGTGTTCCCCTAAATTGCATTCCCAACAAGAAACAAAGTATAAGTCCAGAACCAGAGTTGATGAGGAGGAGGGAGCGCTGAGTTGTTGGCCACTGCCTGAGATCCCGGAGCTCAGGACATTCATTACTCTGGAGATCACTTTCTCCTTTGAGTTATGGACTGAGCCTCCCACTGATAACATAACCCATTGTCATCCCGTTATGTCCAAATTCTACTTGTTTTTCAGGACCCAGAACTTCAGTTTTTATGTCCAGTGCAGCTGAACCATGGCTTCTTTGCACTTCCTCCAATGAGTCAAAGTACATCTTGCCATGTCATTCGAATTTTTTAGGTCCTGTTCCATTAACTCTGTGACCCTGATAAATTTCCAACCTCTTGATTTCTTATTTTCTTATGCACAAAATTAGGAACATTAAGCTTCCTTCAACTCTATAATTTCATGATTCTATGGTTGTTCTCTGAAAGGAGAAGAAGTCATGACATTCATTCACCTCCTACCACTTTGAATTAACTATTAGCAGCAAACTGACCACATATTGTAACTACATAGTTTATTTTGACTGTGATTTTCTCATCAGACTGCAACTATCCTGAAAACAGGGACTCAGTTTAATTTAAATTTTAAACTTTAGCCATTGAAGTGGAGCCTGGTACATGGTAGGTGCTTAATAATTGTTTGGTCAGTTGGTAAATAGACATTTAAAGAACACAGGCCCTGAATTTTAAAATTTTAAATTTAAATTAAACACACACAAACAGGCATTTCCGCGCTTAATAAGAAAGTGCCTCTAACCCAAGAGCATGTGCGGAATGTTGGTTGTTTCCCTCACCATCTTGGACAAGAGGTTTTTAACCAGGCTGCACATTTGAGTATCCTGGGGAGATTTAAATAGTACTGCTAAGCTGGTCCCTCACCAGACCAAGTAAATCAGAATCTCTGGGAATGGAACCCGGGCACCAGTATTTTAAGAAGATCTTCAGATAATCCTACATTACAGCCTGAGAACCACAGTTCTAGAATATTCTCCTCCTGGTACCATCTCAATCCTTTCCTTTACACCCTGACTTGCCTTTCCTATTCTTTTACCCAAGAGCTGCTATTCCCATTTTCCAGAAGTTAAGTGGCTTGCCCAAAGTTGAAATAACGAATAAGAGGTGGAGTTGAAGCTGGGATCTAAATCCAGCAGACAGGTTCTCCCTGCACATCCCTGCCCCAAACGCCGCCCCCCCCCGCCCCCCGCCGCCCCCCGCCGCCCCTTCACAGGATGGAGAGGAGGGGGCGCTATTCTTCCAATAAGAGAGGAACATTGCATTGCCACCTTAAGCTTCTTCGTGTCGCGCAGAATCGAAACAAAGCACACAGAACCAGATTTCTAGAAACCTGGCTGAGGGGAAAAATCTCCCTTGCGGGGGCCGGGACGTGGGGACTGGTGACATAGGTGAAGAACTGGCGTCTTGCCCTTGGCGCCCTCTACCGGGCATGGAAGGAGGTTCTCCCCCGCCGGGGAGGCCGAGCGGGAGGGGCTAAGCCCAAAGGCAGATAAGTCAGGCAGGCCTGGAGACTCCATCACCCACTAGCAGGAGAGCGTGGTGCTGGTGATAATAACTAGCTCACAGGATTTTAGGAAGATGCAGTGAAATTTCGTTAAGTGCTTAGCAGCTCTGCCATAGCACAATCAATGGGTCTTACTCTTCAGGGTGCATCAGAATCCCTTGGAAGCCCCACTCTCAGATTCTGATTCTGCAGATCCGAGGTGCAGCTGGGACACCTATACCCAACGAGCATTCCACGCGACTTGGAGGCAAAACAGTGCTCTGAGCAGCCCTCTGTGGCCACTACAGAGCCCGTGGATGTAGACCTCTCTCTGGGCGCCTGGACACGTTCTTTTTCGAATGACGCAGATGAAGCGTTCTTCCTTGTTCTGTCTTGCATCTGTCAGTGTTTTCCACAGAGCCTGGCCCTTATTTTTGGATCCAAGCTGCAGCCTGGTCTTTCATTTTTGGCTTCTAGCGGGTGGCTAATGAGCATCTGGCCAGAGTTAACAAATGTGATAACAACTTAGCCTTTTCTTTTTTCCTTCCCTTGCGAGAACCAGTAGCACCGCCCAGACTCTCAGGGGGTGGGGTGGGGTGGGGATGGGGTCCTTTTACACCTGTACTTTACAAAGGAGCTTAAAATAGCAATAAAACCAGTCAAGGAAGTGGTAAAAGCCACGTGGAATCCAAGTGGTCTCTCAGGCAGGTGAGGTGCGAGTAGTATTCTCACTTACAGGTGGAGAATAACGTACGCATGTACATACACGCAGGTGTGGGATTTTTTCTTTTTTAAGAACTAAATATTACTTAGAACCCTTTCCGCCACTTCAAATTTCCATTTAAGGACTTTAAGATAGAAAATGACAGCCAAACGAGAAAAACATTCTCGGCCGCCACCACATAGACACACTGTGCTTTTCTAGATCCTTCCGTGCCTGGGTGCTTTACATACAGTATCTCAGTCTAAGTCTTATGGCAAGTCTGCAGGATCTGAATAATTCTGCCTATTTTCCTCATCTGAGGACATGGGAAAGAAGTGGCTTGTCACAGGGCTTCTTGGTGGGCTCTCCACCGCCCCCTGCTGGTGTCTCCCTCACCTTCTTCTCAATTCCCCATGCTCTGTTCCAGCCACATGGCAGGGCCCAGCGTTTGCTCTGAATGCTTCTTGCAGCATCCTACTTGATGGTCTGCCCATACGTCTCTCTTCCTTTCTTAGGATCGGCTTTGCACCCATCTCTGTCCCTAAACTGTCTGTCTGTGGATGAAGAACGCCATACACTTGCCTCTGCTTCTCTGGGCTACCTCCCTGCTCCCGGATCTTCTCAACTCCTCCTGAGATGAGGATTTAGTTTAGGATTTTGTCATCCCATAAGCAGCACCTCCAACTTCATGCTCGGAGCCACCCTGACAGCCTTCCCGCCCTTAACAATTCTGGAGTCAGGGCAGAACTGGGCAGCAGGGAGATGTGCTCGCTGTTGAAAGGTTCCTGCGCCAGGCTGTCGGAGTGCAGGGGCAGGGGTGGAGGGCAGAGGCAGAGGGAGTCTTCCGTTAGGAAAGGTTGGGATGGGGTAGGCTGAGCGTCCCAGAAACACCCATGGGGAGTTGGAGCCTGACCTTCTAATGCTGTGTGTAGGCTTGGGGTTTTGAGGGTTAAACCTCTAGGATTGACTTAGGTTCTTCAGGATCCTTACAGAGAGTGAACAGATAGGGCTGGCGTGGTGGTGGCTCACGCCTGTAATCCTAGCACTTTGGGAGGCCGAGGGGAGAGGATGTCTTGAGACCAGGAGTTCGAGAATGAGCAAATATTATATGTATATGTATGTGTGTACATATAGAAATATATATGTGTGTGAGTGTGTGTATGTGTGTATTATATATATATATATATATATATTTTAGTGATGAGGTCTCATTATGTCACCCAGGCTGGTCTTGAACTGCTGGGATTACCACTGCGCCTGGCCAATATTTGAAATTTTATTTCTTTCCTAGATTAAAGAGTTATGTATTTTTGTGCCAAGGAGTGCTGCTTTCAGATTCGCCTGGAGCTGTTTTCTGGTTCCCCCTTAATCTGATCAGGGTGTTGTACAGCCAAGGAATGGCACTGGAAATGGGATGCATGGCAGGACGTGGAGTTTCGAAGAGGAGGTCTGTGTTATTAGCAGATTGCAAGGCTGACATTCCTCTCCAGGGCCTGTGTGAGCAAAACAGGAATGACCTTTCAATATATGACATCTTCCCCCAGAAACGGTGACCCACTCTCTATATTTGGGTGTTAGAACAGATGATCTGTAGTAATTCACCTTGAGACTGTGAGAGAAATTTAAAATAAAATAAAGCCAAAAGTCCTTAGATATATTTTTCTTCTTACATATTTTAGAGTATTTTTTCTGCCCACATTGTTGAAATAAACATTATTACTTTTATATCAGAAGCAAAAATTATTTTTAAGTAAATCTTTGTTATTTGGAAATTCATTCATGAACAAGAATTTCTATAAGTTACTGCTCTTCCTAATTTCTGAACACGAAAAAGAGGCAGTGTTTATATTTTCTTAATATTTTGTCCCAAGTATCTTGGACAAAATTCCTCATATTTTCTTCTTCTGATATTTACGTGTTGAAAGTTATTTCTTACAGTAAAGTTTCCGGCCTTTAAAACCAACAGGTATCATTAATGAGCCTAACTCTTTTTGTTCTTTGAATAACTCCTTTAATAAATGTACAGATCAATTAATATAGCTAAAATAACACAGCATTAGAATAAAATTAGATACATACTATGGGGCAATAGGACTAAATGACAATTTGAATTTTAAAACAAATATTTTCAATATCTTCTTTGAAAATGGTATCTATTATTAAGATTAAAATCTTCATCCTGTGAACTCTTAGCACAGCGCCTGGAATATAGTATGTGCTCAAAGATATATTTTTATTTCTTTCTGGATTTATCTTTTGCTTTTCCACAGTGAGGTACTATGAATGAGAAAAACATTACTGTCAAGAAGTTTGAAAGTCAATGTGACCTCCTTTATACTTTCTTTTGTCTATGAAAAGTAAATGTCAAATCTTTATCTTTGTGCAGGGATATATTTTTTTGATGGTTCAGTGAGTTGTTCTCCTCCAAACAGTAATAATTTTGAATGACCCTGGTGTATCTGTACGTAGAAAACACAGTGTGTGCTTACAGGGCTGTCAGAATCTGCTAGGAAATAAATTTTAATGCCATGGCAAGGCAAAGAAACTTTCTTAGTAAAAATAAGATAAGGATGATACGTCATAAAAAAAAGAATGGAAAATATTTTGCAACAGTACGTTCAAATTTTTCCTCTTGGGTTATGAACTTCATGATGTTTAGAGTATTAAATATCATCAATGAAAACTCAAAGTAGAAATATAAAATCATGGGTGTACTTTTTTCTGGGACGTTTTTAAAATGTAGAAAAATTAAAACTGAGGGAATGTATAAGGGATAATTTACCAAAAAAACTATAGATTAAAAAAAAAAAGTCCCCAACCATATTATACTCAAATTAACTCAGTTCCATGCTTTCCCGTAGATTTTGGATTTACATTTAAGGATTAGCTTATTTCATCTGTGCCTGATGGATACCAACTGTTAATGATTTCAGTTAAAAAAAAAAAAAATCTATAAAGCCCTCTTCCTAAGAGAAGATTCATAGCTATCAAGCAGATGGGGGTATTTCTCTTTTTATGCACTGATCCTTTGTCTATTTCTTTTCCTCTCTCTCTCTTTCTCTTTGTTTTTCTCTCTCCCCCTCCCTTCTTTCTTTCTTTCATTCGTTTTTGACTTAGGGGGTCTCACTCTGCTGCCCAGGCTGGAGTGCAGTTGCACAATCTCAGTTTACCACAGCCATGGCCTCCTAGGCTCAGGTGATCCTTCCACCTCAGCCTCCTGAGTGACGAACTATAAGCATGTGCCACTTGGCTAATTTTTATACATTTTTTGTAGAGACTAGGTCTTGCCATGTTACCCAGGCTGGTTTTGAAATCCTGGGCTCAGGTGATCCTGCCACCTTGGCCTCCCAAAGTGCTTGTATTACAGGCATGAGCCATCATGCCAGGCCTTCTTTGTTTATTTCTAACGAAGGGACAGGGGAATTCTTTTTTCAGTAGTTGTACATAGAAATGTAACATGTCAAAGAAGAGAATGAAGCAATTCTAAAACACAAATCTGTGTTGGCACATCTTTAGGAGATTCCAATTAATCCAAACCCTACATAGAGTCATTCTCCATTGAAATGGTATACTATACACACAAAAATTACTTCTGGTCTAGGAGAAGCACAGAACAGCCCCTGACAGCCTGGTCTGGAGATGAGCTTCTGTTGTTACAATGCTGGTGTTCCCAGCCAGGCTTTGACATAGAGGTGATGGCATTATATCCACGTTGTCCCAACTGTACAGGGATGGAGTGACATTTCCTAACAAACTGTATGGGAAGTTAGCCAGAAATTTAGGCAAACAGTGATATCAAAGAATAGAAATGTCATTTTTAAAAAAATCACAACAGTATTTTGGATTGTTCTCAAACACAGAAAGCAGGCCTTCTTGGGACATTTTCCAGACTACCAACATTTCAGAATGAATTCTGTCTCCTCAGAGACCACATAAAGCCTGGCATATAGGAGGTGCTTATAAAGTGTTTTATGGATGAATGAATTCAAGAACAGCAGAGTAGAAATGATCAGCAGAAAAGTAACACCCAATGAATTCATTTATTGCCTGCAGGTTATTTTTTCTTAATTAATTTATTGATTGAAAATTTGTTAATCTGAATGAATGCAGCCATGGCCTTTGTATGAGTTAGTGGTCTGGGTATTCACCAGCCACCTTGCCTGCATACACGTTGGGAGAACCTTTCAGAGAGTGACTGGGAGGTCACCATGGATCCAGGGAGTCATCATGATAGAATGACACTTGCATTTACCATCTTAAAACGGAGATGTCATCAGTTTGTTCTCCTACTAGCACCAAGAGCCTTGGCTGTGGAGAAACAAGGGAGATATTCCCAGTTAGAACCCTGGGGAGTGAAGATACCTGTCTGGTGGTGCTTCACCTTTGATCATGTTCTGACTGGTTAAGAACCTCAGGACCACTCACTACCAGAAAGTAGAACTTTCTGTTAACTAGGAAAGAGTATACAATAGCAATAAAGACCATGGTGAAAGCCAAAGTTGACAATGGAATGTGTCAATCCTAATAGCATACCCATTCTAACAGAGCTCAGGAGAAGTTATTATATACTATGGATTCTTCTGAAATGACACTTGGAGAGTGATGAATAGACTAAAATGTTCAAAAATACTGCAAAATTCTGGATTTTAATTGGAGACCAAAGCTAAATGAAAAAAACAAACACCCCATCTGCCACTTGCTTCGTGCACTGGTCACCAAGAGCGCCATCCGCCCTACTCTCTGGCTGTGACTCCTGCTTGCTGTGAGGTGCCCTTAGGCACTCGAAGCCTCCAGGATGGAGCTCAGGTGTGAAGCCAAACCTCAATCAGCTGCACAGGAAGCCCAAGTCGGGAGCGCCTCATCCAGGCCAGTGGGCCGCCACTGCTGCCCAATGAGCAGGACCACCTGAGAAGCTGATGCATTGCCCATTACAGTTTAGTTGGTCTGAAAAAAAGACCCAGGCACAGGCATGTTTCAAAAGCTCCCCATGTGACTGTAATGGCAGCCAGAGGTGACAGCTGGTGTAAGCAAGGAGTTGGGACATTACAGGAATGGACTCAGTCCCTCTAGAAGGTTCCAGTATAGTGGGATGCCTCAGAATGATAGGAAGACAGTAAGTACTGGGCCCAGAGGATGAAGAACGTTTTGGAGGGATGAAGGTGACTTTGGCCCCCAAATGGAGATTATAACGCCTTGCAGGGTCTTTAGCCCCGAGCAAATACAGAATTACTACTCTTTCAAGATTCTCGTTGGTGCTTTGCCCTTCATTTTATTAGTGCTATTAACCTCTGCAAAAATCCCAGTGGCAGAAAATGACTGTAGCAAAAAGTAGTTTAGTGGGAATTTTAAAACGTGGAATAAAAAGAACATTAGCAGTCTCGTTTTCTGGGACAACATGACAAAGTCTACCAATCCTGCTAGAATAGGGTGCCAGGGAGATGCAACCGTCTGAGGGGGTCAAGGTAGAATTTCTCCCACTGGTGGAAAGAGTACTTCATCATGGAGACCTAAAAGCTTAACTAAAGGCTACTCGCAGATGGGCTACTAGATGGTTGTATTGTTCTTATATGTTTTATTAACTCTAGAGGACTCTTGATTGTTCGCTAACCCATTCTTATGCCTGTGGCACCCATATTCAACTAGAAATACAACATGCATTTCGATTTTCTGGGTCACAGTTCCCTTCTCTTAGCAGGGGTCATTGAGAACTGCCATCTTCTGATGGCTCCAGTGGGTCAATTGGAGAAACAGCTCAGCGGCCACGGATCCCTCTGAATAAAATGCTACTCTTTCTTAACTGGCATAGAGGTCACATGCATTTGGGACACTCTAGACATTGTAAACTCCCAAGTATAGACCTCAATTTTAAAAATTACGTATATATACATATATATGAGGGGGATCCCACAGAACATAATTGATTTATTAAGAATTGTGTATTTATTCTTACATATTTAAACTTCAGTCCCCTTCAAAGTACTTTCCATTTCATGCAGTACACCTATTGAGACATTTTCCCACTGCTCAAAACAGTTTCTGAACTCATTAATGTTGACTCCTTTTAGTGCTTCTGCTATTTTCTGTTTCACCTCTTTCCCATCGGCAAAACATTTCCCTTTATTCATTTGGGGAAAGGTGAGATCAGATGAATAGGGAGGGTGGGGCACGGGGGTCATGCTGTTTTTGGTCAAGAGCTGCTGAACAAGATTTCACTGCTACACGTTGTTCATGCAAATCACCCCTTGTGAAATGGGCAAATGCGATGAAATGATCTCCTAAAAAATGTCACCGAAGCCAAACGCAGCCTCTCACAACAACACTAGCTGGTACATTGATGCCAATACCTAGCGGGCAAAGCCTGTACTACAAGGCTCCAAAAAATAATTCCATTTTTTGGGGGGGGGGGTCATCCCTCATATATATGTTAGATAGTCATTGACTATTAGATGGAACAGAATTAAATATTGATGGGGTGGAAATAACAGAAGACCACAAAGATGTCATGAAAGATAGAACTGAATGTGCACGCAAGAGAGCTTGAGTGGATGTGTGCCTAATCTAGATTCCAAATATGTGTATGAAAGACCTGGTCATTAGCCCCCAGGTGTGTCTTCCCCACACACTCTAACTTTAAACTCTGTCTTCAATTCCTTCCTTAGCCAGGAAGGCCAGCATGGCTAGACCATTTAGAAGGTTCTTTTGCCCTATTCTCAACTCCATTGATTCACTGTCCTTTCATTGCACCTACCTGGCAAAACCTCACATCTGGATGGTTCAACTGTCTGCCTGCTCATCAGCTATGGCTGAGATGTTGAGCTGTGCTGGAGAAAACCGCAGACTGTGAAGACCCACACATTGGAAATTCTTCATCTCCAGTGGCTGCTTGTTCCTCATAACTGTGACCACCAGTCCTCTGTTTACTCATTACTTTTCTCCAATGTGTGCATTTCAAGCCTGCCCCACACTTCTCAACCTCAAGTCCAATCTCTTCTTCCTTTAACCTCAGCAGGTAATAGTGCCTTCTGCTGCACAGAGAAAATAAAAGCAACAATTTGTAGCCTTCTCTGCTTCCTGTGCCACATCTATTATCCCACCCACACCAGACACGATCGATCCATGTCCTGCCCATTTCCTCTTGGACTTCACTGCGAGGTCTCCATCTGGCATACAAACACCCCACGGCCTTCGCTCCCAGGTGACTGTGCATTCCACACTGCACCAGAGTTCCCAGGGAAATTTCAGCTCTGGTTATTCACACAAGTAGACTGGCTTATCCACCCTTTGTCACCTTCCATGTCCAATCTCACATCTCCAGTCCTCTACTGATTTTTTTTTTTTTTTGAGTTGGAGTCTCACTCGGTCGCCCAGACTGGAGTGCAGTGGCCGCTTCCGGCCACCGCAGCCTCAACCTGCTGGGCTCCGGCGATCCTTCAGCCTCAGCCTTCCAAGTAGCTGGAACTACAGGCGTGTGCTACCACGCCCGGCTAATTTTTTGATTTTTTGTAGAGACGAGGTCTTGCCAAGTTGCCCAGGCGGGTCTCGAACCCGTGGGCTCAGGCAATCCACTCACCTCAGCCTCCCAAGGCGCGGGATTACAGGCTGAGCCACCGAGCCCGGCGCTTTACTGATTTTCAAAAGTCATCTCTAAATAAACTACTTGCTTTAAAATGCCAGTTTAAGAGTCTGCTTCAAAGGGAACATAAACTAAGACAGCACCATCTTTTCCTCCTCTCGTCCTGCCACAGAGGAAGAGGATACCTTCTTCTACCCAAGACTTGTTTCTCCATGTCCCCTCCCTGTTCTTCTTCAGGGACCCCATCAGTCATCATCTCTCATGACTGTCTTTTCTTTGCCTTGAATTCCACTGTTTATTTCATATTAATTTTACATCTGAACTTTGCTTGTTTAGTCTTAGTATTTGTCTGAGTTTTATGTGCCCATTTTTTCTTTCTGTGGGCAGGGTCTCACTGTCGCCCAGTGACTAGAGGGCAGCAGCACAATCATGGCTCACTGCAGACTCAACCTCCCGGCCTCAGGCAACCCTTCTGCTCAGCCTCCCAAGTAGCCAGGACTACAGGTGCACATCACCATGCCCAGCTTACTTTTTGATTTTTTTAGAGATGAGGTCTTGCTATGTTGCGCAGGCCAGTCTCAAACTCCTGGACTCAAGCGATCCTTCCATCTCAACTTCCCAAAGTGCTGGGACTACAGACATGAGCCACTGCACTCAACCTTGATCATTCTTTTTTTTCCTTTTATCTTTGTTCTTTTCCTTAAAGAACGTATCTAAGAACTAGCATTTTTTCCCACCCAACCTCAGAAACTTTGTAATTCACTATAATGACACCTATATTAGGTCTTTTTGCTGATATGTTATTTTACGCTTTGAAAAACATTTCCTATTGTATTTTCTTGACCTGCCTTTGCTAGTTTGGTCAAGCCCCATTAGTCTCATTCCCTGGGCATGTATTCTTCATGTGCTCTTGTGTATGCTCACAGAGTGATGAACTGGGCTTACAGCAAGTGAACAACTGACACATTGTTACACTTGATCTTCTGTAAAAGTGAGAACATTTGAGTCATTGAGCCTGTCTCCTTGTCTCCCTTCCCAGTCCTCTCCACCTTGTCATCCGCACTGTGACCAGAACGAGCTTCCTAAAATGCATCTGGCCAAGTGACTCCTGGAGTTAAATATTTCCAGGACTCCCAGTCATAGAACAGATCAATCCTGAGCTTTGAGACATGGCTTCAATGCCCTTTGCAATCTTTTCTAGGCCATCTTTTATCATGTTCTCTCCCATGGGGTTCCCTCTCCAGACCATGCTAATTTAGGCTTCCATGATTCTCCTCTTCCTGAAATTTATTCATTAATTTGGTTAGAAAATATTTATTGAGCCCCTGTTATTCCCCCCAGAACCATGCCAGATGTTGGGGGTCAAAATGGCCAATAATAGTAATGGCCTTGTTTCCTAGAATGCCCAGTCCAGTGGGAAAGGTAGACAAACACTGAAAGATTACAGTACAGGAAGTCCCCAACATACAAACAAGTTCCGTTACGAGAGTGCATCTGTATGTCTAATTTGTTTGAAGGTCAACAAATTTAGCCTAGGTGTCCAATGAACACAATTGGCTATAGAGTACTGTATGTATTTAACAGGTTATACTGACACCTGGTGGAGAGAAATAGTACATAAAAATGCAGGTGTGCATTGTTAAAGTTCATAACTTGAAGGTTCTTATGTAGGGGACTTACTGTACAGGCAACAATCAAGCCAAGACTCAAATGAAGGGTGAGTAGATTCCTGTTATCTTTCAAAATTGGGTTGTTTCCAACAGCACTTTCCTCACTCCCCTGAAAGAAGTGGTCACTTCCTCACCTGTGCCATTTCTATGTCTGGTACCTATCTCTCTGCCTCTCTACCTCTGTCACATCATTGTTTAACTGCTCTTTTCCTTTATCTGGCTCCTTTCTAAACTACTTGTGCTTCCTCCAGGAAGCTCTCCATGACTTTCTCCGACTGTAGTATAGGCAGCCCTTATATGTGTTCCCATAGCACTTTATATTTCCCTCAGAGCACTGATCATGTGGGGCTGCATTCATTCATTTATTCATTCATCACTCCATAAATAAGTATATGCCATGCACTGTCTCTGTTCTAGGCATGTATTCTGAACTGACAATGTAGCAGGAAATACGTCAGACTAGAAATGTTCACCAGCAAGCATAAGTTAAAAAAAAATGGAGGGTGTCCTCTGGGGGCACACAGTCCGAGGATCTGATCCAGCTGAGAACCAGGTCTCCCCCATCCACCTGTGGGCTGTGTGAAGGCAGGCTTCTGTGTGTTCTTTTTTTCCAGCACAGCATCTGCTGCTGCCTCTTCGTGCAATCCAGGAACACAGGAGTGATGGAGAAAAGGAACACCGGGTCCCTGCTTCACAGGGATGACTGGGGTAGACTGGGCTAGTGGCAGTTCTGCCCTCTACAAATTCACAAACTAAGATGCAGGTGGTACCTGAGGCAGCAAGTTCATGAGTGGGGCCAGGATAGCCAGCCAGCCATGCCTGGAAGCAGCTGAAAAGGAGGGGACCGCTGTGTTCCTCCCCTGGCCCCAAGAATAGGGGGGCAGGTAACAAAGTCAGACAGGGGGTCACCTCCAGCCACATGTCTCAGGACCAGTGCTGTGTCCTCTCTTCTTCAGACAGCACTTACCAACATCATGGCCAAAGAGTATGATAAAGGCTCAGGTGGAAATATGGGAAGGGAGGAAAAATAAAAAATTAAGAAGCAAAATGAAGTCACATCGGATCAACAGAGCCAAGCCGGGTGTTTCCGTCTCTTCTGCTCAAGAAATCCCATGGTTAGACTGTCAGCTTGAATTTAGCCACTGCTCATTACTCCAGGGCCCTTTCCTATAATGACATGTTGAATAGCCTTTTTCTCCTCTAATTTTAATTAGTTGTCAGATATAAAATGAACATTGATGGTATTTTCTGCTTTGCTCTCCTGAAAGTCTTCCTTTGCATATTTTCACCATCCAGATGTTAGGATGAAGCTTTTATTTGTTAGTGTGCCTCGGGTCTCACAAATCCTTCAAGATTATTAGAAACATGCAGAGGAGAGAGTGCATTAAAAAGGCAAAGCTATGTGTTTATCCTGCAATGGAAAATTATGTCAATTAGGCAAACTCAGGTAGCAGGAGTTGGCCCATCACCACCAAACTCTGAGAATGCTTCCTGCTACAGAAAAGACTGAGAGAATTTCAGTTTTCAACTATGGCGACCAATGACATAGAAAAGTCTCAGATACACTAAAATAAGAGAGGAAGGGTTTTCCAGATCCGGGAACATATTTTTTCTTAATTCCTCATAGGGTCTGCTTATTACAGCCACTATTCCCCTTCTTGAGGTAAGAGTTCTTCAGATTTCTTTTGAGAATGAGCCCTTTCCCGACTACCAGAATGCAGTTGGGGTATACCTAAGCCCTTCCTCAGTGTCAGGGCAGGTCACTGACCAATGTCCTTTAGTGATTGGCTCAGGAAAAGATACGTAAACCAACCAGAGTCAATCAGATGTGAGGCTTGGAACCTGGGCAGCTGTCTTACCACTTTCAGGGCAGCTTGAGCATAGACCCAACCTGGAGATTGCAAAACTCATAATCTGATCTCTGGAACAATCCATGCAGGTCCACTGTCCATGGGAGCCTAGAAATTCTGCTATGTGATCCTAAAAATTTGTCTTTGCTAAAGCTGATGTTTTGGCTTTTCTGTTCTCTTACTCTGGAAGGTGGTTGATTCATTCATACTCAATAGACCTAAAAAGAACTTGAGCCTTTGTTCGTAATTTCATCTAGCTGTGGCTCTTAAGGCGTTCATATGAATGTCCATGCAGCCCCTCTCAGTGTGTTGACTCACAGCGGGCCATCCCTTGGGCATCTATGGTCTTTACCCTGGGCATGCCAGAGGCACAGCCCCCACCCTGCAGGAGGACAGCACCCCACAGGAGTTCTCCCTTTTTTTCGGTCTCACTTTTAGAGAAGCCTAATTGCAGTACGGATTGGAATTACAAAACTTTCATTTGGATTTTTATGCTGTATAGGGTTTAGAAAAATGATCTTTATATAAATGCAGAGTGCATGGGGGCAAACTCAGAGTAAACAATGGACTTGTATGTGCACAAGATGTGCCTCAGGCTGCTTCTTAGAGTCCCGGAGCCACAGGGACCTCATGAAACCTTTGGGACAGTATGCAAAGGAGAGGAAGGCAGGTGTCTGGAGCTCCTTTGCTGGTATCCATGCAAAAACCAAAATGCCTGCACTTAATTGCCTTCTCAATTTTAAATCTCTCATGGAGAAAGCACACCTGATTGGAGGTCAGGGTCAGACATGAATTCGGGCCCCAAATTCTGTCTGCGGAGCTGTGATAGGTCATTGTCTACCCTAACTCTGGAGAGGGATGCTGTGGGGTACTGTATGAACATAGACTGTTTCCCCCATATGTGACTTCTTTCTGCCCCCCCCCCTCCCCCCCATGGGAAGCAGCCTCTGGCCAAGGTTTGTCTCTGAGGGTATGTGTGTTCCCAGTAGTAAGTCATGGGATACAGGTGACCAAGCAAAACTGAAAACAATATAGTCCTCATGCTTAATCAATGTAATTGTACACACTATGTAGGAATTTGAATGATTAGCTTGATTGCTTTGATTATAAAACTGCTTGCTATACTTCCTCGAGGGGCGGATTCTTTACCGATCTGCTGCCATTGAGCCTCCCATAAGTTTTTTTATTTTTATTTTTGAGTTGGAGTCTCACTCTGTTGCCCAGGCTGGAGTACACTGGCATGCTGCTCACAGCCATCACAGCCTCGACCTGCTGGGCTTAGGCGATCCCTCCACGTCAGCCTTCCAAGTAACTGAAACTATAGGCGTGTGCGACCAGGCCCAGCTAATTTTTCTTGATTTATTGTAGAGATGAAGTCTCACCAAGTTGCTCAGGCTGACCTTGAACCCCTGGGCTCAGGCAATTCTCTCATCTCAGCCTCCCAAAGTACTGGGATTATAGGCATGAGCCACCACGCCTAGCCCTCTCATAAGTTTTAATAAGCCAATGTCTTTCCCTGCTGGACTTCCTGGTGACTTTTTTTGGAATAGGCAAGCCCTCTCAGGTTTGGGTTACCATGTTACAGATGCCAGGAGTCACTCAGCTTCTAACATTTTCTAGTTTGTAAGGAAAGGCATTTTCACCCAGTTGCCAACCCAGAGTCATACCAAACTTGGCCATCGCCTGTATCACCTGGCCACTGCCCACACCGCCGACTGTAAGAGCTGGGAGGGACCCTGCACATTTGGTCTAGCTGCTCTCTTCTCAAGGGAGGAAGCTGAGGTTCAGAAAATGAAGAGGCATGGGTGACACCGGTGTGTTCTTAGGGGCTGGAGGAGGTGGATGAGCCATGATGGATGAGGCTACTGGTGGAGGGGTGAGGACTGGGAAACAAGGGGGGTCTTCTGTCTCTTTCTGACCCTGTTTTCCCCATCTGGAAAGGAGGAAATGGTGACCACAAGGACTAATCCTCCCTCTTATGACTGCGATGGTCTTTACTCAGACAGTGTTTCGAAATGATCAGTTTCGGCAAATTGATTTTTCAATCACAGAACCTGAGGGTTATGCATCCCTTCACAGCTGCACCGAGGGAGATGAGGGCTGCATGCACAAGCATGGATTATTTGTGTACACAGGTTGTTGAATGAACTTCTCTGGGTAGATCCTTCTGCTTTCTCTCCTCCGTTTCCCCCAGTCCCTGACTCTGGCAGCATGCGGAACATCAAGTTGCCACCCTCTGACCTCAACCACTTCTCCACTCCTGACAGACTCTTATGAGCAAAGGCAAAGTCACAGACCAGCAGCCCTTGGTGATTCAGAGGGCAGCCATGTTGTAAGCAATTCTTACGAAGGATTTTCTCCACAAAGGTAGGAAATAAGGAGGAAATATTTTTAAGCAACCTTGGAAAAACACAAATGCCCGCTCATTTTTAATGTGTATGCGTCATAGCATTTATTTGAGTTAGGCTTTCCAGGAAGAGTGACAAGGCTGAAATATTCTTGGTGTATGTTTAATATTCATGCACCATTTAAATTCTGTGGGTATTTTGGTCTTAAGACAGTTCACTCTGTGTTATGCAGAAAAATTGGTAAACTCTGTAACAGAAGAAATTGCACTTTAAAATCATGTCTCTGGCTGGACACAGTGGCTCATGCCTGTGTCCTTTGGGAGGCCGAGGCGGAAAGATTGCTTGAGTCCAGGAGTTCAAGACCAGCATGGGCAACATAGTGAGACATCATCTCCACAAAAAGCTCTAAAAATTAGCTGGATGTAGTGGCATGTGCCTGTAGTCCCAGCTACTCAGGAGGCTGAAGTGGAAGGATCTCCTGAGCCCAGGTGAGTGGTGAGCCATTGCACCCCAGCCTGGGCAACAGAGTGAGACCCTGAGTCTAAACCAAAATAATTTCAAAAAATCCTCTCTAAAATGTCTTTGAGGTGCTTTATAAATATTTATTATTGTTGTTCTTTTTTTTTTTTTGAGCTGGAGTCTCACTCTGTCGCCCCAACTGGAGTGCAGTGGCCGCTCCCAGCCACCGCAGCCTCGACCTGCTGGGCTCCAGCCATCCTTCCGCTCAGCCTTCCAAGTAGCTGGAACTACAGGCGTGCGCTACCACGCCCAGCTAATTTTTTTGATTTATTGTAGAGATGAGGTCTCGCCAAGTTGCCCAGGCAGGTCTCGAACCCGCGGGCTCAGGCAATCCACTCACCTCGGCTTCCCAAAGCGCGGGATTACAGGCTGAGCCACCGAGTCCGGCTTATCGTTGTTGTTCTACTAGGTGAGGCGGCTAGTTTATATTGGCCTTAGCAACCAGAATGGGAATCACAAAGGTGTCGTAAAAATAATACCATCCATGTTAAATATTTAACGTCATGTTCTCTTAGTGTCAAAATACTGAGTGCAATGAGAGCGTCTCTGAGGCAGAGGAGATAAGCCAGGAGTACATTCTGCACATAGGAATGCATTAAAAAGAATCCCACACAGTTTAGTCTTAAGATTCACTGCGTGAGCTCTAGAAAGTTCTATCGGCTAGCGAGGGGCATGAGGCAAGATGGGTGCCCAGATGGCAGAAAGTCAGCTCTCAACTTGCGTGCCCCTGGGCCAGCCCTGAGCGGGGCAGGTTCCCCTCTTTGGGAGCTCTATATTAGGCCAGCTGCCAGGGCTAGATCTGGGAGCAACAGCCACCAAGTAGATAACAATCGTGGCTGCTGGCACCTGGCGCACCAGATACCAGTTCACACATTTCCTCACATCCTTCCATCTGGTTAGGACAATAGGTTCCAACCCTGACGCCAGCTCAGAACTGTCATGCAGCCTTTTAAAAACATGTGCACCCAAAGCTCCTTATCTTATTTCAAAAGATCTGGGTTGGCTGGGTTCAGTGGCTTGCACCTATAATCCCTGCACTCTGGGAGGTCAAAGTGGGAGGACTGCTTGAGCCTGGGAGTTCAAGACCAACCTGGGAAGCATAGCTCTTCAAAAAAAATCAAAAAATTAGCCAGGCGTGGTGGTGTGCACCTGTAGTCCCAGCTACTCGGGAGGCTGAGGCAGAAGGATTACCTGAGTCCAGGAGGTTGAGGCTGTGGTGAGCCCTGCTCATGCCACTGTACTCTGTACTCCAGCCTGGGTAACAGAGTGAGACCACAATTAAAAAAAAAAAAGATCTGAGTGGACACAGGTCAACTGCATTTTTTTTTTTTTTTTAGTTGGAGTCTTACTCTGTCAGGTTGGAGGGTAGTGACATGCTCACAGTCACTCCAGCGTCGACCTGCTGGGCTCCGGCGATCCTTCCGCCTCAGCCTTCCAAGTAGCTGGAACCACAGGCGTGCGCTATCACATCTGGCTAATTTTTGATTTATTGTAGAGATGAGGTCTCACCAAGTTGCCTGGGCTGGTCTTGAACTCGCGGGCTCAGGCAATCCACTTGCCTCGGCCTCCCAAAGTGCTGGCATTACAGACTGAACCACTAGCCTGGCCCGTCTGCACTTTTATTTATTTATTTATTTATTTATTTTTTGAGTTGGAGTCTCACTCTGTCACCCAGACTGGAGTGCAGTGGCCGTTCCCGGTCACTGCAGCCTCCTTCTGCTGGGCTCCAGCGATCCTTCTGCCTCAGCCTTCCAAGTAGCTGGAACTACAGGTGTGTGCTACCACACCCAGCAGATTTTTTTTTTTTTTATTGTAGAGATGAGGTCTCGCCAAGTTGCCCAGGCGGGTCTGGAACCTGTGGGCTCAGGCAATCCACTCACCTCAGCCTTCCAAAGCGCTGGGATTACAGGCTGAGCCACCGAGCCCGGCCCCATCTGCACTTTTAAAAGCACCCCAGGTAATTCCAGTGTGTAGCCAGAGCTAGGAGGAAATACCTTTTGAGATACTCAGTGTAGGTTCTTCAAGGTGTTAAATATTTTACTTTAAGACTTTATTTCTTTAAGAATGAAGCTTGAAAGGGCTGCCTAAAAGAACACAGAACATTCCAGTGGAGTCAGTGTTCACTGCCTGGGAATTACAGGCTTGAGGTTTGTGTAGAACAGGGCCCCAAAGGCCCTGGGGTGCTCTTTCTCCTCACTAAGTAAATTCAGATCGAATCCTGCCTTGCAGGGCTGCAAAAAATGCCCTTGTGACCCACAGACAGCCCAGGAGAACTCCATTTGGGATGGCGGTGGTTTACACTAGGTTCAATGTGTGCTCAGCTGAAAAATGAGCAGTCATCTCATGATTCCTCATTTCTGCTTTTCATATCATCCTGCCACCATCAAGTCTTATAAATACCCAATTGTTTGACTTGACATATACATCTGTGTGATGTTGAAAAAAAAATCGGTAAATAACTTGTCAAGGGTAGTCAGGGTTCTCCAGAGAAGCAGAAACTATAGGGTTTGTATGTGGGGGGCAGGGGCAGAGAGAGAGAGAGATTTATAAGAAATCAGCTCATGCAATTATGGAAGCTAAGAAATTCCAAGATCTGCAGTTGGCAAGCTAGAGACTCAGGGGAGCTGATGGTGTAGTTCTAGCCTGAATGCTGGCAGCCTTTGAGATCTAAGAAGAGCTGATGTTTCCATTTGAGGGTGAAGACCAGAAAAGATCAAAATCCCAGCTCAAAATGGCCAGGCAGAAGTGGCTCCCTCTATTCACAGGCAGTTTAGCCTTTTTGTCCTATTCAGGTTCTCATCTGATTAGATAAGAGCAATCTGCTTTACTCAGTCTATAGATTCAAATGCTCATCTCCTCCAAAACACCCTCATGGCCACACCCAAATAAAGTTTGACCAAATACATTCCATGACCCAGTCAAGTCCATTTTATTTTATTTTTTTGAGTTGGAGTCTCACTCTGTCGCCCAGACTGGAGTGCAGTGGCCACTCCCGGCCCCCACAGCCTCGACCTGCTGGGCTCCGGCGATCCTTCCGCCTCAGCCTTCCAAGTAGCTGGAACTACAGGTGCGCACTACCACGCCTGGCTAATTTTTTTATTTGTTGTAGAGATGAGGTCTCACCAAGTTGCCCAGGCGGGTCTCGAACCGGCGGGTTCAGGCAAATCCACTCACCTCAGCCTCCCAAAGCAAGGGATTACAGGCTGAGCAACCGAGCCCAGCTCAAGTCCATTTTAAACTTAAAATAAACCATGACATACCTTTCTTCTTGCAGGCATCTTACCTGCTAGGGAGCATGCCTATCCCAGGGTGAAGAGTTCAGGGTAAAGCCAGCCCCTTTCAATGAAATGAATCCTGTGAAATGAATCAGCCCAGCCTCCTATTCCTAATGTGAGACTTTTTGGAGCAACTCTGTGGGTAGATGCCTCTTTCTAACTGCAGGAGCAAGAACCCTGTTGAGACAGCTCTGGGCCTCAACCCAGCCTAGACTCCATGTCACTATGTATGCAGTAGGTTCCCTGATCATACCTGATGATGGGCCTGTTTCTATCTTCCCTCCCTATCCCTTACTTTCATTTCTTCATTGATATTTCACTGGAGAAAGCCAAAGAATGGAGCTGGCTGAACCTCAGCAATTCATGATTTCTCAGCAATTTCATGACTTCAGCTGGATCCTGTCTATTACCCGGCAGACTTTCTGTCATTTCTTCGCAATTGGTCTTCTATCCAGCCATTCATCCAACACATATCTTTGAGCACCTACTACTTGCCAGATACTGTGATCTGTAAAGGGTACAGCTGGGGTGTTGGAAAACAGACAGTTGCTGCTCTCAGGAAGCACGCAGGCTGGCAGACTCCATGCAGCAGATGTTCCAAGTCTGTCCAGACAGCTCAGCCCTCTGTTTCCAGGTGACCTCAAAGACTACCATGGGTTCACCATTGTGAGACATTCCTGGGTCTACATCTCTAGCCTAGAGGTATCACCAGTGCTCCCTTGTTCTCTAGATGTCTGAGGCTGGAAGGTCGTAGACTCTTTGGTCACCATTCCCCAACAATGCTCCTGCCTCCTCTGTCTGCTCTCACAGCCCTCTACTGTATTCCTTCTCTCTGAGATTTCAGCTCATGCCCAATCCAGGAGGCTGGGCTTCCTCCTCCAATCAGGAAGACTTCCCATTCTGCATCCCAAGGTCACCTGTCCTGTTGATTCTTTCTCCTAAATAATCACCTTTTTCCTTTACATCCTTCATCATTGACTTCTAGTTAATTTTCCTGTCTCCAGTCACAACACTTTTCCCTCTTATCCAACCTTCACATTGCTTCTAACACCTGTGATCATGTCCTACTTTTGACCCAAGGTTTTCTATGTCTCTGCACAAGCTGGAGTAAGGTTTTAAACTCTTTTTTGGGTGGGGGGGAAAGGATGAATTTTTTTCCGAAATGTAATATGAAGCATTACAATGAAATGAGTTATCAAGGCTTGAAAAGATATGAGAGGAGCTTAAATGCATATTACTAAGTGAAAGAAGCCAATCTGAAATGGCTACATATTGTATGATTCCAATCATATGACATTCTGGAAAGGGCAAAACTACAGAGACAGTGAAAAGACAGTGATTTTCAGGGGTTAGTGGGGAGGGAGGGATGAATAGGCAGGACATTGGGGGATTTTTTAGGGCAGCAAAACTCTTCTATATAATACTCTAATGGTGGATACATGTCATCATACTTTTGTCAAAACACGTAGACTAGACAACACCAAGAGTGAACCCTAATGTCAGCTATGCACTTTGAGTGATAATGACGTGTCAGAGTGGGTTCATCAATTGTAACCAATGTTCCACGCTGGTGTGGGATGTTGATGATGGGGGAGCCTGTGTGGGAGTTGGGGGAGAACAGGGGTTAGATGGGAACTCTCTGTACTTTCTGCTCAGTTTTGTTGCAAACCTAAAACTGCTCTAAAAAATTAATTCTCTTTAAAAAACGTATCTTATGAAGAAAAAGTGGAGCTGCTTTGCTGGAAGTTGTGGCAGATGGAAGGAGGAGGGTGGAAAGAGGAGGTGCCCTGGCTCCCCACACTCCCCAAGCATTTCCTGAGATCTGGGGACCTTGGGACTGGGAGGAGCCCTGGAGCTCTGGAGTAGGGGTCCTCAACCCCTGGGCTACAGACTGGTACCGACGCAAAGCCTGTTAAGAACTTGGCTGCACAGCAGGAGGTAAGTGGGGGCAAGTGAGTGAAGCTTCATCTGTATTTACAGCTGCTCCCCATTGTTCATATTACTGCCTGAGCTCTGCATCTGTCAGATCAGTGGCGGCATTAGATTCTCATAGGAGCATGAGCCCTATCATGAACTGAGCATGTGAGGGATCTAGGTTGCATGCTCCTTTGAGAATATAATGCCTGATGATCCGAGGTGGAGCTGAGGCAGTGAAGCTGTCACTGTCTCCCATCACCCCCAGATGGGACCATCTAGTTGCAGGAAAACAAGCTTAGGGCTCCCACTGATTCTGCATTATGGTGAGTTGTATAATTATTTCATTATATATTACAATGTAATAATAACAGAAAAGTGCATGATAAATGTAATGGACTTGAATCATCCCCAAACCATCCCCTCCCCCAAGTCTGTGGAAAAATTGCTTTCCATGAAACCAGTCTCTGATGCCAAAAAGGTTGGGGACCACTGCCCTAGACGATACAAGTGAAATGTCTTAGCAAGGCATGTGAGAGTTCTTCTCATTAGGCCCAGCCTTCCTTCCAGGCTCCTTTCTTGCTGCTCCCAATCACCCTGAACTCATAATATTTTCCACGTATGACTATTTTCCCCAAGTCCCTCCTCCCATGGGGTCTCCCCCCAGGTCATTATTTGCGTTGCTTTCTCCACCTTGACCTCCTGCCCGCCCTCTCCACTTGAGTTCTCCCTTCAAATATCAAGTCAAGTGGCAACACCTCCATCTATCCCCATGAAGTGATCCTGAATCTTCATGCTCAGCTCATCCTGTATGCGCCATCATGGTGTTTGTCAAATGTATTATTAGTTTGTTTTTGCAAGTCTAAAATAGCATGAACCTTGCCTTCAAGTTGCCCCATGAGCAACTTGAAGGCAAGGTCCATGCTATTTTCCTCTTAGTTTCCCCTAGCCAGTCCCCTAACCTCTTAGTAACCAGTGCCTATAACTAATGCTTCATAAACGTTTGCTTAAGAATGAATACATGGGCTGGGCATGGTAGCTCATGCATATAATCCCAGCATTTAGGGAGGCCGAGGTGGGAAGATTGCTTGAGCCCAGGAATTCGAGACCAGCCTGGGCAACATAACAAGACTTCATCTCTACAGAAAAAAAAAAAAGGCCAGGTGTCATGATGTGCACCTGTAGTCCCAACTACTTGGGAGGTTGAGGTGGAAGGATCGCTCTGAGCCCAGGAGATCGAGGCTGCAGTGAGCTGTGATTGTGGGTAACAGAGTAAGACATTGACTCACAAACAAAAACAAAAACAAAAACAGAATGAATAAATGAATGAATGAATTAACAAATATATAAATTCTACTCTTCCCCTCTCATAAGACATCCCCACCTCCTAATAGACTGGGATGAGTTTGGGTCACTTTCTGGTGAGTTTACTTGTTTCTCATGAGTTTCTTTGACTTCAGATCATGACAGCAATGGACAGTATGTTTACAGCCCAGCCCAGCCACAGCAACCCACAGGTAGGATTGGCCACTTACTTTTTTCCCATTTCTCTCTTTGGCAGAGCTGCATTCCTGCAGATGTATCATTCATTCACCCTGGAGTTATTTCACCTTTCTATTCCCTTTTACACATGCTGTTTGTTTACCAGAAGGACACTTGGCAGGGCAAAGAAATCCCAGTCAAATCTCTGGGAGAGAAGGAAGTCAGAATTGTTAGCTTCACTATGACCTTTAGAGGATTTCAAGAAAAGACATCTGTAGTCTTTTGATGGCCTGGAAGTTTTCATGCTTCATCTCCAAAGCCTCGGTTGAACATGGGCCATAAATGAGCTGACATCCCCAGCCTACAGCAATAAACCCAGCTCCACGTGGATTTGACAGCTGGGGTCTGCCGAGCCTGACACATTATCTAAGGCTGGTGCGTTATTCCTTTCTATGAATTCCTTGCATCCTCTGGCTTACAAAGACAGCTCAGAAAAGTTCCCAAAGAGTGCTCATTCAAGCTGTCAAGCTTTGTTACCCATTTTGAATGAAACCAGTCAGTCCCATGAACTTCCTTGTTTCTTCCTATTTTTTATACAGTGTCTTATCACAAGTGTTCAGGATCTCAGAAACACTTGAAGCTTACATCAGAATTTGGTGCTCCTGAATCCAGCCTGTTTTAAAGTTCACTAAAATGCCTGAAGCTCATACACACTGTCTGCTGTTTTAAAAAAAAGTAGCAGTCTGCCCTCTAGAGAATCATTTACGTGTGACATTTCACAGCCTTCCTGAACTTGTTGTAGTTTTAAGGGATTTGGGTTGAGTTTTCTATGTATTGATTAAATGATTTTCCACCATAGATAACAACTTGTAGACAATTGATCAATGATTTTCACTACAGATACAAAGATACCAATTTATAGATAACTGGTCAATACTTTTTCACTACATTTATTTATTTACTTATTTATTTATATTTCTTGAGTTGAGGGTCTTACTCTGTTGCCCAGGCTGGATCATGGCTCAATCATGACCACAGCCTCGACCTCCTAGGCTCAGGTGACCCTTCCTCCTCAGCCTCCCAAGTAGCTGGGACTACAGGGTGGATGCCACCATACCCAGTCAATTAAAAACTTTTTTTTTGTAGTGTCAGGGTCTTAATATGTTGCCTAGGCTGGTCTCATACCTGTGGGCTCAAGCAGTCCTCCCACCTCAGCCTCCCAAAGTCCTGAGATTACAGGTGTGAGTCCCCATGCCTGACTGTCTAGGTATATTTCTTAATTTACATTAATAGGTAGTTTCTCTCAATAATATATACTGAATAATTATTTATCATAGAGCACATTCTCAAAACAAAACAAAAAAAAAACTAAGGTCAGACTATCTCTGGAAATGAATCTCCAGGGTTTTTCAAATACAAGTAAATAATAACAAGATCAGAGCCATACATCAAGCAAATGTCAAATAACCTTAGGCTTACAGTGAACAAAGACCACCTCACCTTCCATATTGTTAGGAAGAACCAGACAAGCTCAGACACTGGTGGCCTACAATGTCTTTGAAATACCCCCTCTCACAGGCACACCTGTTTCAACTCTTACATACTACCAGGGCTCCCATGTTACAATCACTTACCCACCCCCTAGGCTTTCCCTCTCATTTTTTGAACATTTTAGCTTCTTCTGTCTCACTGTCCCTCTCCAATATTAGTTTTGTCATACTTTGTAGTGATTTCAGTAATCCTGAAAATGATTCTTTCTTGCAACTTCATCTCCCAGTTTCTCGACTTTCTCCACTGCTCTTGTCTTTAACTCAACCTCAGCTACCCTCTCCTAAGGGATACACCTTAGGCTTAGTCACTACCAACACCTGAACCCCTCTGTCACCTCAACTTTGAACCTTCCCCCTCTCAACCACCACTTTCTGTCCTTCCAACTACCATCTCTAATGCTCTTGACTCGACAATTCTTTGGTCCCTCTGGGATGTGCAATTCATCGATTGCTCGCTTTTCACTGTCCCTTAGCTTCCTCACTTCAGTTTCTGGCTCACTTTCCTGGCTGTAGTCCTTATTTTTCTTTCTACTCAGTTTAAATGCCAGTGTCCGCCATTGCAACAACTGCCTTACATAAACCCTTGGCGTCTTTGTCCTCTCCTTCTCATCTTATTTAAAAACAACAACAACAACGGTACCCACCTGAACTTGCACAGCTGAACATGGCTGGGAGAAAAACACATAACCATGGAGATAGTCTCACCTAAATTTAATAGCACTGCTCTCAAGCAAGTCCTTACTATTATCTGGCCACCATGATGCCTACCCTTGGTTGATTCACTCTTCTTCTCTCCCCTCAAACCTCCAACTCCTCCTTCTCATCCTCACTAACAGCTGATGACCTTGCTTGTGACTTCCACTGAGAACAGAAAAGCAATAGAGGAGAATTTTGACAAGATACTTTCACCACCACCCTATCCATCCCTCTACTGGCCTCAAAGCCCACGTTCTCCACCTTCTTTCATGTAGGGTCTTCTTGTGTGTCTTGTGTCCTCAAGAAATCATTCCAGATATTCTTTCTCCCTCTCTTTCTTGCATCATTTTTTTCTGTTCAAAAGGATTTCCCCATCAGCATATAAATATGCTGTCACTTCTTTCATGTGCAAAAGCACCCTCCGAAACCCCATTGTCTGTCCAGCATCACTCCATTTCTTTGCTTTTCTTTATAGCAGTCATCATCAGAAGAGGAGCCCCTGGCTTGTCTCTTTCCAGTCTCCTGTGAGCTCTTTCTAGTTATGCTCTGGAGCCTGCCATTCTACCAAAACTGACCTTTGAAAAGTCATCCGTGACCTCCATGTTGTTAACCCGCATGGTCAACCCTTGGCCCTCATCTTGCTTGATGTCTGCGTAGCAATTGACAGGACTGATCACTCCATCGTCCTTGAAATGTATACCTGGGCTCCAAACTCCATTCTCTACTGATTATTCTCCCACTGCACTGGCAGCTGCTTTCAGTTTTCTTTTCTGGGTCTTCCCCACGTCCTCAGTTTCTTCATGTTGGATTTCCCAGGTCTTAGCCCACATGCCTCTGTTTTCCCTGCTACCCTTACTCTCTTAGTGTCTCATCCGGGGTCAAGGCTTAGATAGCATCCACATGTTGATGACTCTCAAGTTTAGATATCTAGCCCAGATCTCTTGCTAAACTCTAGATCTATTTATCCATTGGCCTATTTAATGACTTTTCTAGGATGCCTAAAAGGTCTCTCAACTTAATATGTACCAAGTCAATCTCTTCATCTCCCTCCTCCCTAAATCTCTTCTCATTCTTCCATATCTCATTTCCTAGTATTTCATTCATTCTGTGACTCAGGCAAACCTCAGAGTCATCTATCTGTCATATCCCACATGGAATCCAACAGAAAATATTGCAGTTTCTACCTTCAAAAACATGGCCGTCATCTGATGGCTCCTCGCTACTTCCTCAGTTATCATGCTGGTCTAGACTCTTAGGTCACAGGATCAGTTAGTGACCTACCTGATCACCATTTAATACCATATGTATTAAATGGCCCGGACACCAAGGCTGCCTTTTCCCAGGCTGGAGGGATGTCTGAAGGTCTCTTGCCTTCTCAAGCCTCATGTTCAGGTTTCACCATTTCTGATTCATCTCTGTGCTGTTAGAATTGCCATCTCTATTTAGTCCTCTTATTTATCTGTTTGTTTATTTATGTATTTATGAATCAGGGTCTCACTCTGTCGCCCAGGCTGGAGTGCAGTGGCAGGATCACAGCTTACCACAGCCTCGACCTCCTGGGTCCAGGCAATCCTTCTACCTCAGCCTCTGAAGTGGCTGGGACTACAGGCACATGCCACCGTACCTGGCTAATTTTTTGATTTTTTTTTTTGTTGGTATGAGGTCTCGTTACGTTGCCCAGGCTGGCTCGAACCTCTGGGTTCAAGTAATCCTCCCACTTTGGCCTCCCAAAGTGCCGGGATTACAAGTGTGAGCCACTGTGCCTGGCTGAGAACTCTTTAAATATTTACATTTTTCTTGGAAGGATAACATTATTTATTTATTTTTATCATTATTATAAAATGTGGGGTACAATTCAGGATTAGGTATACAAATGTTGATTATGTAGGTACCCTTGTTGATGAGGTGTGCCCTTCCTTCCCCTAGCAGTTTCCCTCAATTGACAATCCCACCTGCCCTCTCCTGGCACTTTCCCACTACTGACAATTCCTTTCTTAGAGTATTATGATAATTGTTCAAGGTCCACTTATGAGTGAGAACATATGGTACTCTGTTCTTTGTTTTGTGATAGATCACTGAGTATGATAGACTCTGTATCCATCCAAGTTGCTGTGAAGTCCATATGTTTTTGTCCTTCTTTATGGCTGCATAATCTTCCATTGTGTATTTATGCCACATTTTTTTTTAATCCAGTCCAGCTTCCATGGGCAGCATGGTTGGTTCCATGTTTTTGCTATTGTGAATAGAGCTGCAACAAACATACATGTGCAAGTATCTTTTTTGTAGAATGATTTGACTTCCTCTGGGTATACACCCAATAGGGGAATTGCTGGGTCATATGGAAGGTAACATTTTTTATTTATTAATGCATGTTAATATACATGTGTGTATATGTGTGGGTGGGCGTATGTGGGTGGGCGTGTGTATCTCACCTTGTCCTCTAAGTACTTAAGACAGATCATAAAAGTACATAAAATGCACAAAATATAGAAAAATAAGTGAGGAAATTAGGCAAAGGATAGATAGAGAAGATTCAGGTGAACCGAGGGAGGGGTGAGGTGAGCATATAACATGCATCATAAGGTCCATATAACGTAATTGCTAAATGGGAGTGACACACAAGTCCCCTCCTCTAATGTGTACTTTATTGTCACAGTGCTTTCTGCTTGATAAGTCACTATGGGCACATAAGTTACTATGAGCACTATGGCTCCCAGAGCCTAGACAGGGAAAGAGACTTGTGGGAAGGGAAAGCCTCAGAAAGAGAAGGGGGGTGACACTGGCCAGGAATCTCCTCACCTGAGACTGGATTCTGACCTGCACCACAGTCATCCCGGGTATTCCCCCAGTCTCCCACCTCCCCAGCCCAACCCACAGGACACCCCGAGTACTTACCAAGACCCAAGCAAGAAACTCTGAGTCCTGATTTTCCGAGATTCCTGCAATAAAAATAAAGTGACACATGGTCATTGCTTCCTCAGGTGAAACTGTACACATTTAACTATGAATATTTTATCTACCTTTTGGCAATATTCTTGACAAGAGTTGTGGTGGAGGCAGGGCCACTGATGCAGGCTTGTGGCCTTAGGAAGAGTATTCCTTTGATGGCCAATTGGACACCAGGAAATTCAAAATCTGCTCAGGCTAAGCACAGAACAAAATCTTCCCCCAAAACACAGTTTTTCAGTTCCAAATTATCTTCTTTATTAATTTGTTTACACGTTTGTCGGTTTTCTCTCGTTTTCTAGAGTGTGAACTCCATGAGGGCAAAGATCTTTACCTCATCATCAATGATTCATTCATTATTCAGCAACAGAGCCTGACACACAGTAGAACTTACTAAATATTTTTGATTTATTGAGTGGCAAGTTGACTTTTAAAATGGATATTATTGTTAATGGATGGGGATTATTAAAATAACAAATACAAAACTACCTTTTAGGTTATCTTAACTATATTGTATTATTTTTTTGCAAGGCTACATAAAATTATCACAGGAAGTCCTTTTAAAATGATTCTTTTCTTTCCTTTTAAAATGATTCTTTTCCTTCTCAACATTCTCTGTTCCCAAAAGTTTATCAAGGAAAATAAATATATTTTTGCTTTCTAAATAGGGATAGAACTAGTAGCTTTAGTATTCACTTGCCTATAAGTGTATAGATAGATAGATAGATAGATAGATAGGGTTTTTTTGAGTTGGGGTCTCACTCTGTCGCCCAGGCTGGAGTACAGAGGCACAATCACAGTTCACTGCAGCCTCAACCTCCTGGGCTCAGGATATCCTTCTGCCTCATTCTCCTGAGTAGCTGGGACTACAGGCACATGACACCACACCCAGATAACTTTTTTTAGTTGTATATAGAGGCAAGGTCCCACTATAGTCTGGCCTCGAATTCCTGGGCTCAAGTGATCCACCCACTTTGGCCTCCCAAAGTGCTGAGATTACAGGCATGAGCCACTGCAACTGGGCAGCCTACATGTCTTTGTCTTTGGAAATTCAGACATAACCCGTTTTTCTATCTTCTGACTAACAGCTGTCAGAAAAAAAAACAAATTCTTAGAGAGAAGATGTCTCACAGCATTAGTGTAGGGTCCAAAGTGAAGTGGCGAAGCTTAAATAATCATAACATCATAGAAAAGTACACCCCTTATTCTCTGATAAGACAGTTTTATAAGAGACAACTTCCCTTCCTGCTTTCAACACAAACAAAACTTTCACAGCTCAACTTCCCCAGATTCTCCCTCAATTCGTCATCAGTTCTGGCTTCTTTAGAGTTAGCAATTGGTACTCTCATTTTTGCCTCATATTTCTTTCTTCTGCTTATTAACATTGTCTATAAAATGCCACCTAAGCAACACATCTAATTGTGCAGCCTAATCAAAAATGCATCGCAATGCAAAGAGTTGAAAGATCTGGACTTTGAACCTGCTGTCACAACTAGTTGGGTGATCTTGGGGAAATCATTCCTTTGTCCTGGGGTTCAGCTTCTTCATTCATAAGATGGGACTAGGATACCTGTGCCATTTACCTAGCATCACTGCTGTGGGGCCGGAATGTGAGAATGTCTGCTAAAGTGTGAGACGGTACACAGACACAAGGCGTCATGGCTTCTGACACTCTCTGGCACTCCTCCCCCTCTCAAGTACATGGTGCTAGATTTTCTCCTATTAATTGGGTATGTTCAACTGGAAGAAAACTGTTGCATAAACATGCATGTGAAAAGGTAGGCTGAACTATCCAGTAGGAAAAAAATAATTGGACTGCCCCAGTGAGACTAATTTTCATAAGAAATTGTTCTTTTAGTAGTTTTCTTCAGAAATCCATGAGATGAGCAACTAGAAGACCTTTCTTTGTAGCATAAAAGTCTCCTGAGTTGAAAGAAGTGATATCTAGAGCAAATACTATCTGATGGGGAGACTTTTAAAAAGAATGGAAGGCAAATGCGGTTTCCTTTCCCCAGTGATTGTTATTGGTGGCTTTGTCGGAGATGAGTTGGTTGAGAGACTGTTTTTGCTTCCAGAATCTCTATCTTGTTCCAATGGTCTATGTGCCCATTCTTGTACAAATACCAGGCTATTTTGGTTACCGTAGGCTTGTAATAAAGTTTAAAGTCTGGAAGTATGATACCTGCCGCTTTATTCCTTTTGCTGAGAATTGTTTTGACTATTTGTGCTCTTCTCTGTTTGCATATGAATTTCTGTGTTGTCCTTTCCAGGTCTGAAAAAAAAAATGATGTTGATAATTTGATGGATATTGTATTGAATCTGTAGATTGCTTGGATAGGATGGACAATATGAATTTTTCCAATCCATGAGCATGGAATGTTTTTCCATTTGTTTGTGTCATCCTTGATTTCTTTGAGCAGTGTTTTGTAGTTGTTGTAAAGGTCTTTCACTTCTCTAGTTAGGTGGATGACAACGTATTTCATTGCTTTTGTGACTATAGTGAATGGGATTGGCTTTTTATGTGGTTTTCTGCTTGCTTGTTTTGGGTGTATAGAAATGCAACTGTCTTTTGCACATTGATTTTGTAATTTGAGACCTTACCAAACTGACTGACCACATGCAGAAGAATGAAACTGGACCCCTACCTATCATCATATACAAAAATCTACTAAAAATGGATCGAAGACTTAAACGTAAAACCTCAGACTATAAGAATCCTAGAAGAAAACATAGGAAACACCTTTATGAACATCAGAGTAGGCAAAAAAAAATTCTTGACCAAGTTCCCAAAAGCAAACGCCATAAAAGCTAAGATAGATAAGCGGGACCTCATCAAACTGAAAATCTTTTGCATAACAAAAGAAACCATGAAGAGAGTAAAGAGACAACTAACTCACAGAATGGGAGAAAATATTTGCAGATTATGCATCTGATGAAGGCTTAACATCCAGGACCTACAAGGAACTCAAATGAAATGAAAGGAAAACAACAAACAGCCCTATTAAAAAGTGGGCAAAGGAAATGAACAAACGTTTCTCAAAAGATGACATACAAGCAGCCAACAGACAAATGAAAAAATGCTCAGCCTCACTAATCATCAGAGAAATGCAAATCAAAACTACAGTGAGATACCACCTAACTCTGGTAAGGATGACTATCATTAATAAGTCAGAAAACAGATGCTGGCACGGGTGCAGAGAAAAGGGAACACTTCTACTGTTGGTGGGAGTGCAAGCTAGTTCAACCTCTACAGAAACAACTGTGGCAATTCCTAACAAAATTAAAAATTGACCTTCTATACAATTTAGCAATTCCTTCCCTGGGAATATGCCCAGAAGAACATAAATCATTCTACAAAAAAGACACCTGCACATGCATGTTTATTGCAGCACTATTCACAATAGCAAAAACAAGGAACCAACCCCACTGCCCATTGGAAGTGGACTGGATAAAGAAAATGTGGTACATATATATGATGGAGCATTACACTGCCATAAAGAAGAACAAAATCATAGACTTTGGAGCAACTTGCATGGAGTTGGAGACCATCATACTTAGTGATCTATCACAGAAACAAGGAACTGAATACCGCATATTCTCACTCATAAGTGGGCCTTGAACATTAGTCACATTAGCACAAGGGAGGGATTGGCAGTAACTGAGAAAATGCTAGGAGAGGGAGGGAGGGAGGACAGCGAGGGTCACGTGACAACACAAAGGCTACTTAGTTCAGGGGGAGTGAGGGCCAATTAGAAGTCCAAACTTCACTTGCCGGCAGCCTACTTATATAGTTAATCCTTGCTTGTACCCCACATTCCCACAATTAAAAAAAAAAAAAAAAGACTGGAAGGCTGGGCACAGTGACTTATGCCTGTAGTCTCAGCACGTTGGGAAGGCTGAGCTGGGAGGATTGCCTGAGCCCAGGGGTTCAAGACCAGCCTAGGCAACATAGCAAGACCTTGTCTCCATAAAAAAGCCAAAAATTATCTGGGTGTGGTGGCGCATGCCTGTAGTCACAGTTACTCAGGAGGCTGAAAATTCCTTCCACCTCAGAAGGATTGCTTGAGTCCAGGAAGTAGAGACTGCAGTGAGCAGTGATCATGCCACTACATTCCAGCCTGGGTGATGGAGTGAGACTCTGACTCAAAAAATTTAAAAAAAGGGACTGAAATGAAATTAAATTTAAAAATATATATTTGTATATGAATATATATATTTATTATGAATAATTTAATCTTCTGGGTAGAGGCATTCAACATTGATGAATAATAAATACCTACTGAAACTAACCATATTCCAAGGCAATATACAAGGTCATGAGGGTACAGAGAGGAACAAGGCACAGTTCTCTATCCTCAAGGAGCCTAGAGCCCAGTGACAGACACAGAAGAGCAAACATGTAATTACAGCAATGTGAGTTTGTACTGAATTCAGTATAGTGGGGCATGTCCTGCCATGGAGAAGGGGTGGGGACTTCCTTAAGCTTGTATTTGCATAGCTTTGTGGGTGTCATGGGGAAAAGGATCTAGATAAGGGTTACAATGTAATTTTAATATCTTCCAGTAATTTTGAAAATAATAGGAAGAGGCAACTTGATGCAGGGCAAGGGTTCTAGGGTTCTAGTTTATAGCCCAGAGAATTTTTTCAGAAACTCAAGTAAGGCAAGGTTAGATCACTGAGTATTTACTGAGCAACATTTCAGCACCCAGGATGGGGAGCCCTGCCCTATTTTCCTATGACAGTATCTTAAGAAGATCATAATCATTCTGTTAAGGATTTGGAAAATGGAACTTGAGAAGAGTCAGCAAAAACAAACTGCAAAGTAGCAAATACTAAACGTGGCCCATTTTCTCGCCACTGCTGTTGAAACACACAGGATGGCTTTTCTGGAATGAAAGCCTTAGAAAATTTTGAAATGTAAGAAAAATTCAACTGTAGACAAATATTGATCCCCACTGTGAACCCTGGTGTTTTGTTTCCCTTAACTCTGTAATTCCTTTAATTATTTTTCTCAATATCTTTATCCTCTGGAGGGAATGGTTACCAAATCCGGGTAGTCATTTTTATTTTATTTTTGAGACGGGGTCTCGCTCTCAGGCTGAAGCACAGTGGCACAATCATAATTTATTGTAGTTTTGAAATTCTGGGCTCAAGTGATCTTCCTGCCTCAGCCTCTTGAGTTGCTGGGCCCACAGGCATGCATCACCTTGCCTGGCTAAATTATTTATTTTATGTAGCGATGGGGTCTTACTACCTTGCTGAGGTTGGTCTCAAATTCTTGAACTGGGCTCAAGCAATTTTCCCACCTCAGTCTCCCAAAGTGCTGAGACAGCAGGCATGAGACACAAGCTCAGATAGTCATTTTGAAAGTGAGAACCATTTTCTGTGCATGTGTGTGATATCTGTGTCTATAAGTGCATTGTCCTAACTTTGTCCAGATGTGGGTCTCTTTGTGAGGCTTGTACCACCTAAAGCTCTCTTACACATGATGGTGCCACTCACGTTGCAGTTGGAGAAGGTAGGAAGAACCAGCCACCTCCACTTCAGGGCAGGGCATCCCAACACAATTTCTGTTACATCTGCATCCTTCTGCCTCTATCTGCGTCTGCACAATATGAAGTGGAGAGGCGGCCATTGTCGCTACCCTGAACCACAGAAGCTCTGCCATATAATAGAAGCACAAATACTTGATTGCCACCATTGATCTGATGATTCAAAATGGGTCAAGTGTGGTGGCTCACATATTCTTAGCACTCTGGAAGGCTGAGGAGGGAGGATTGCTTGATCCCAGGAGTCTGAGACCAATTTGGGCAACATAGCTAGACCTCATCTCTGCGAAACAAAAAACCCCAACAAATTAGCCAGCTGTAGTGGTGCTTCTTGGGAGGCGGAGGCAGGAGGACCTCTTGAGCTCAGGAGGTTGAGGCTGTGGTGAGTGGTGAGTGCCACTGCACTCCAGCCTGGGCAACAGAGCAACAGAGTGATACCCCTACAAAAAAGAGAGAGAGAGGGAGGGAGGGAGAGAGAGAAAGAAAGAAGAGAAGGGGGGGGAGGAAGGAAGGAAGGATAGAAGGAAGGAAGGAAAATAAAATGATGATTCAAAATGTGTTATTTAGGGACATGTTTGTGTGGCTATCACATGAAAGGATGACCAAATTTACCAATCATGCTGGGCTATGACACATACCTTGGAATCTTCCTCTTACCCATATGGAATCATCATAAACACCTCATGATCTTACGTGACATTGTGCAACAAAACAACTTTATGTAATTTCATTCTATTTCTTAACTCCTCAGCCTTCACATGGGTGAGGTGACATAACAATGCTGTAAGCATATCACATTTCCAATTGGATTGAATTCCTTTCCCATTTGATTCAAAATAGCTTCTCCGCACAGGTTTACCTATTTTATCTGTGTCAGATATACCAGAAGGAAGTCTCGCTGTGTTCATTTTTAGTATCTGCTCCTGTTCAACTCAAAATAAAAGCTCCTCTTTCTCAGGGGAACCTGGACTGCTCTGCTGCTAATATTAGAAATGAATGACATCAATATGGGGGCACGGGACACTTAGTGTTGTCAGTCAAATTTTGGAAATTCGAAATCCTAAAGCTTCGGGAATGAGCTCCTCCCTGGAGAAGGGGTAGAGATTCTTGAACTCAAAGCTTGTGCTTCCCTTTTCCTTCTGAAGGCAGACTGTCCACTTGGTGAACACAAGGCTGACCTGATTTCAGGGCAAGGGTTAGTGCCATGGCAGAGGCATTAAATGTAATTCCTAGCGTCATTTTAGGGCCTCCATGAGGCTCTTTTTGTTTTTAAGCAGTGAGAACTGAACTCAAGCATCAGTCAGGCACAGTGTCGTAGGCCTCTCTGACGCTCACAGTTCCTTTACAAATCAGAGGGGCAGAAGACGAGTAGCCCAACTGTGTTGTTTTAGATCGCTTGCTTCTTGATGTGCCTCTCTTAGACCTTATTCACAGTTTTAAACTGTGAGGAGTTTTTAACTGGGAGGAGGAGTCGCTAGCTAAAATATGTTCCTTGCATTTGGCCAAGAAAGAAGCATTTGCATGGGACAAAATCCCTGATTTACAGGACAAAATCCCTGATTGAAAAGTTGACACAACAGGGTTGGCCGGGAAGCCTATCAAAGGGGCTCCAGCGGCTAGTCCGGCTGTCAGAAACAAGCTGGGCTTGACCTGGTTTCCGTGCGGTCAGATAATTACATAATTCGTCCTCTCTCTCTATTTGAACATCTTTCTGAATCTTCCAAATCACACTCTGCTCTGTGTCGTTGTGCCTTATTTGGAAGTCACCAATCAATTTTTTTTTTTAAATAAGAAATACACACTTAACCTTTCTGGAAAAGTCCAGAGCAGAAATCTTGTTTATTTGTCAGCCAGCTTGTTTTGATGGTTTTAGGATAATGTACATTTTGGCAACCATGAAGTTGACTACGAAAGATAATAACATGTTTGCAGGAGGGCACTGTTCATTGCTGTGGGTAACTGAGTCATGACTCGCTTGGGAACCACCAAGCCCATATCCGATGTAGCCATGCATTTTCATGGCAGACACTGACAGGTAGCACAGTGAAACTTTGGTTCTTACTTAAGCAGTGACAAAGTAGAATAGGATTCTTTTGGATTCTTTGATATCAAGACTTAAGTCAGTGACTCAAGCCTGTAATCCCAGCACTTTGGGAGGCCGAGGTGAGGGGATTGCCTGAGCCCATGTGTTTGAGAATAGCCTGGGTAACTTCACAAGACTTCATATCTACAATAAAAATCAAAAATTTAGCCAGGCATGATAGTGCGCGCCTGTAGTTCCAGCTACTTGGAAGGCTAAAGTGGAAGGATCGTCTGAGCCTAGCAGGTCAACACTGGGTGGCTGTGAGCGTGCCACTGCACTCCAGCCTGGGCAACGGAGTGAGACTCCAACTCAAAAAAAAAAAAAATGTAAAGACTTAAGTCAATTTTGTCAGTTGTCAACTTTAACTAGGTTCTCACTCATTTTTGTTGAACATATAAAGTCACCTGTTAATCTGTATCATTCTAGAAAAATCTAGAGAAGTATAGCAAAAAGAGACTTTCCTATAGTCAGTCAATTAGTTCAAAAGAGATGTACCGAATTTCAACTGTGTATGTACCAGGCCTCGAACTAGGCTGTGAGGATGGGCTGAATTGCAGATACTTGTTACTTTCATGGAGCATGTGTTGTAGGATGGAAGACAGATATCAAGTAATGAATTCATTATCTGATTATATATTAAATAAAAGGACAGTAGGTCTTAAATGTAAAATTGGGATATTTAGGACGGTGACTGAATGTGGGTGGTTAGAAGACGCTTCTCTAGGAAGTGATATTTAAACTGGAATCCAAAGGAAGAGTAGGAAGTAACTTAGTGAAGAGGGCAGGGAAAAGAATTTCAGGCAGAATGAACAGCATGTGCAAAAGGTCAGAGACTGGAAGAGGCATGAGTAACTGAAGAACTGAAAGACGTTCTGGGCTATGGAGGAGGAGGAAACAAAGGGCAGAGTAGCTCCAGGTGAGTGTGGTGGGGGTGGGAGGAGCCAGATCAAACAGGGCTTTACAGCTTATGTGATGGATTTTGGCCTTAATAGAAGGAGTAATGGAAGACGACTGAAAAACTTAAGCAGGTGAAATGGGTTGAAAGAAGGCAAGAAGAGGAGCACGGAGGCTGCTTGGGTGATCTTGATGAGAAGGGCTGGGACCTTGAAATCAGATCTTATGGAGTAGAGAGGACAGGGAAGATTCCAGATGGGCCCAGCAGGTAAAATCCATAGGAGTTGGTGTTTGATTGAATATGAGGAGGAAAGAGAAGGAAGTAATGGGACATCCTCGAGTTTCTGACCCAGACAGTTGGGTGAAGTGTTTTCACTGGGGAAATGGAAGGGCTTTGACTCAATTCTGGGCAGGTAAGACTTGAAATGCCCATGAGGCCCTGATGTGAACTGCCTGGAGCTTAGAGAAGGAAGAGGGGTTTTCTGGGCATAGAGGGTTATCGGGCACCATGGGCTGGGTGAGCTTCAAGGGCGCCTGTTCAGTTAGAAAAAAGGGCCAGGGATGGGGCTTAAGGAGGTCCAGCACCCCTGGGGGTTGGGAGGAAGCTGAGTAGGAGTGGCCAAGGTTTAGGGGTAGACCAAGAAAGTGTCCGTGTAGAAGCCAGAGGAGGAGACGATTTCAACAGGGGGTGAGCGAGCAGCAGTGTTGAAGGCTACTGCTATTAATAGAGCACAGGGAGAATGGAGACATGCCTCATATTCAGCTTCGTGGTGGTTGCTGCCAGCTTCCGTGGCAGCTATTTCAGTGGCGCCATGGATAGGGAGCCAGGCTGGGTAGGTCGAGGAGGGAAAAGGTACAGAAATGACGTTTACCAGCGGTATGTGTGACCTTGGGCGGGTTGAGTCTCTTTCCTCATTCATACATGGAGATAATCATAGCACACTACTTTTTTTTTTTTAACAATTAAGTGAGAAAGTATAAAGACAGCACCAGTCCTAGCATCTTGTAGTGTTCAGTAAATGCTGGTTGTTTTCTCTCTTTCCTATTTCTTGTGAAAAGCGCTATCACAAACACTGAATCTGGCCAGGCGTGATGGCTCATGCCTGTCATCCCTTGAGGTCAGGAGTCCAAGATCAGTCTGTCCCTACTACAAATAAAAATAAAATTAGCTGGGTGTGGTGGTGCATGCCTGTGGTCTCAGCTACTCGGGAGACTGAGGCGGAAGGACTGTCTGAGCCCAGGAGTTTGAGGCTGCAGTGAGCTGTGATTGTGCCATTGCCCTCCGGCCTGGGTGACAGAGTAAGACCTTGTCAAAAAACAAAAACAAAAAATCCCTGAGTCTGATGGAGTTCTGGTATAGGTACAAAATCTAGCAGGAGGCTGCCTCTGTGAGTTGCAAGACCTACTTCCCCAACCTAATGATCCTCTCAGTTGGATTCCAGCCTGGGTGAATTTGTGCTTAGACATTGCAGACATCCTGAATCTATGATATAAGTTATTTAGCTAGAGTCATTAAAACAAGTGGGAACCAGGGGATGAAGACAGACAGAAGAGACAAAGAAGACATTGCCACTTTTTTGGAGAAATAATGGCGGATGTGGGGAGTGTCTGAGGAATTTAGAACTGTTTTTCTGGTCTCAAACTCTCAGACTCAAGCAATCCTCCTGCCTCTCCCTCACAAAATGCTGGGATAACAAGTGTGAGCCACTGCGCCTGGCTAGAACTGTTTTTCTGATCACCAGAGCAAGGAAAATGGAGATGACTGTGTGGATATAACCATACAAACTTGGGTGTTCTGCAGAGCTGAGCTGGAGAAATGCCCACTCAGGTCTACTTAGCACTTAAAAGCAACACATAGCTTCTTCTATCTCAAGCATCCAAGGCAGCCGGGAAGCTGGAAATTAGTAACTCAGTCTTAAATCAGGAGACTCTGGAAACTCTGTCTCAAGGACATATAATCTGGGAGTTCATAAACTTGAATGGGAAAAATACATAGTTATCTTTCATCAACTTTTAACTGAAAGTTAGCATATCCTTCAATTCCAAACCACAGAAATATTCATGTCACCTGTGACTCTGCCACCAACAAAAATCACAGGTATTTTTCCATCATATTATTGTTTCAGAGACCTCAAAAAATCATTTACGCCGGGCTCGGTGGCTCAGCCTGTAATCCCACGCCTTTGGGAGGCTGAGGTGAGTGGATTGCCTGAGCCCGCGGGTTCGAGACCCGCCTGGGCAAGCGAGACCTCATCTCTACAATAAATCAAAAAATCAGCCGGGCGTG
>CAUYQG010125175.1:0-21557 GCA_963574415.1 Tarsius wallacei | reverse complement strand
AGGGTGCGAGGGAGGGGTGGGCTTGCTCTCCTGGGCCTGGAGTTTGAGCTGGGAGCGGACTCCATAAAGATCTAGAATCCATCCTCTAAAGCAAGAGCAGCCCAGAGGCTAGAGGAGGGCTCTAAGCCCATCAGAAGGTCAAAGCCCCCCTCCCTGCAGGCAGCCGCGGGAAGAGCAGTGTCCAGTCTTCCTCTTGGGCTCACAGAAAAGTCTGGACTCTCAGGCCAGACAGGGCACACCCAGCTCTGGCATGCTCAGTCAGAAGGCCAAGACAACCCTCTGGTAGGCTGCACGGAGCCCTCCTCTGCTAGGTGACAGCTCAGGCAGGATGGGAAGGGACAAGAGTTCCCACAATGGGAGAAGCCCAAAGCTATGACTTCCCACAAGCAGTCACAGTTCACTCCCAGAATTCCAGGCCAGCTGCAGTCTGCCAAGGGGTCAAGGGGCATTTGGACCACAAGCCAAGCTTTCTGGGAACACAGCTGACAGGCCACCTTTATCCCCCACTCAACCCTTTCTCCTTGTGGGGGAACAAGTGAAGTCAATTAGACGAGGAAGAGTGGAAAGGGTACCCAGGCCTTGAGGTGAGGGTTCCCTGCATGTTTGAAGAGCTAAAAGGAGGCCCATGTGGCTGGAGGAGGGTGGGCACGGGAGGAGGAGGGGTGTGTGTGATGTGATGACATCAGAGAGGTCCCAGGGTCAGATCACTCAAGGTCTTACGGAAATAACTAAGGAAGTGAGAATGTCGTGTGAGTGCCTTTGAGTAAGTGAGGATTGAGTGGTTCTCAGCCGCTGGTGACATCACTCCCAGCTCAGTGATGTCGCCCTTCTTGGCTGGGAAGGTCTGCAGCTGTCCCCTGGGGCTCACCTTTCTGTACACCAGGCCAGTGATGGCCGTCCGCAGCCTCATCTGCAGCACCTTGAATCTGTACATATGCTGCTGCTCGAACAGCGTTTGCAGGCAGGCCGCAAGGGACATCAGCGCGGCGAGGAAGTAGCCCTTCCAGGCGGGGGGCTGGGGGTCACCGATAAACTCCAGGAAGAGGCTTGCGGGGGAGGGAGGAAGAAGGTGAGGCTGGTGAGAGGAGGTTCTTGTGGGTGTCGCCTTTGCCCAGACCAGGCCAGGTGTGGAGGGTCAGCCCGTGTGGTTGACTTATTGCAAAAATGGCCACAGTCACTCCCCCCCACCCTCGTTCATGTTGCTTTCCATTGTGACTCCGCAGCCCCTGCGATCAAGAGGTGGAACTTTTGTTGACATGGGCCGAACTGTGTCTCCACAGAATTTCTCGGTTGAAGCTCCAAACCCTGGAGCTTCAGAACGTGACTGTGTTTGGAGATAAGGCCTCTAAAGTGGTGATTAAGTTCAAATGAGGCCTGTGGGGTGGGACCTCATCCCATCTGACTCATGTCTTTATAAGAAGAGGTGATGTGGACACACAAGGAGGTGCCAGGGTGCACAAAAGGGAGAGACCGCATGAGGCCATCTGCAAGCCAGGGAGGGAGGCCTCAGGAGACACCAGCCTGCAGACACCTGATCTTGGACTTCCAGCCTCCAGAACTGTGACAAGACATGCTTCTGTTGCGTAAACCACCCAGCCTGTGGTCCTTTGTCATGGCAGCCCCAGCAGACGAATCCTGGAACCTGGGCTGGCCACACAACCTGCTTTGGTCAACAGGACATGGTAGAGGTGGTCTCATGCCAGCTCTGGACCCAGGGCTCAGGAAAAAATGTGGCTTTTGCTCTATTTCTTGGAGCCCTCTCAAGCAGCCATGTGAACAAGCCTGAGCTGGCCTTTTGGAGGATGGGAACCCTCTCAGAGCAGAGACAGCCACCCCAGCATCCCTAGCTGCAGACACACACATGAACTCAGCCGAGAGAAGAAGAACCGCACAGCTGAGCCCAGCCCCAACTGCTGACCCACACTGCCTTGAGTTAAATAAATGCCTGTGCTTTAAAGTCAGTCACTCATGGGGCATTTTACAGCAAATGTTAACTGATAGGTGAGAGCTCACTGATTTGTCCTCCTGGGGTCAGTCACTTTCTCATTAGCCTTTTCCCTTACTGTGTCCATCTCACCCACCTGGAGCTGAGCACCAGATATACAGGCAGAGGCAGGGAGAGTCAAAGTCCCCAGGCCCCAGAAAGGCACCATCAAAGAGACCACCAGCCTTAGCAAGGCACTGAGGCCTGGACCCACCTGAGCAGTTTAGGAATGATGAACCTGAAGACATCACTGATGACAAGGCTGAGGGTCCCCAGGAGAAAGGGAGCACGGAACACCTGCCAGATGGCCCTCAGCAGCAGGCCCCGCTGGCTCTCTTCTTGCTGGAGGAAGGGCTCTGTCTCCTGGGCCTCCACACCTCTGCCTTCTTTTCTTTTCAGTGCTGTTGCCTTGGCATGCCTTAGGGGAGAGAAGAGATGGGGACTGGGTCCTGTTTTTGCTTCCAGCTGCCAGCAACAGGACCAGTTATGACAGGATTATTTTCTCAGCAAGGGGGTGGGTGGGTGAGGAGACAGCCTGTTCCCTACCCTCTTCCTCCTTATCACCCTGAGCCTACTTATGAGACAGAAACCAGGGTAGGGGCTTGCCAGGCGTGGTGGCATCTGCCTGTTGTCCTAGCTACTCAGGAGGCTGAGAGGGGAGGATCGCTTGAGCCTGAGAGTTGAGGCTACAGTGAACTGAGGTCACACCACTGCACTCTAGCCTGGGCAACAGAGCAAGACCACATCTCTACAAAAAAAAATTTAAAACTTTGCTGGACATGGTGAGGCCTAAAGTCCCAGCTACTCAGGAGGCCGAGGCAGGAGGATTGCTTGAGCCCAGGGGTGGGAGGCTGCAGAGCTGTGGTCGTGCCACTGCACTTCAGCCTGGGCAACGTAGCAAGATCCTGTCTCGATAAATAAATAAATAATGAAGAAGCGAGGCAGCAGGGGGGTGGTGGTGGTAAGGTAGGGGCAGGGCAGGAGGGCAGCCATGAGGCCCTGGGGACAGCCACGGGGATGCACCCACATTGAGCACCTACTATGAGCTGGGCACTCCTTAGTCCTAAGACCTCAGCAGGCCAGGTTTTGTCCCCATTTCACAGATGAGGAAACTGAGGCCCAGAGAGGTGAACTTGTCCAAGGGCACACAGCTGAGAAGGACGAGGACTGTGAGTTGAGCCCAGATCTCTGCCTCCAAATCCCATGCATTTTTCCATCATGATGTTGCTACCTTTGGGAAGAAGTCTCCTCTCCCCTCCACACACACAACCAGTCAGCCCTTATGTGGTTCTGGACTGGCTGAGAACTGGTTTAGCGGATTTTGTTGTTTATTTATTTAGAGACAGGGGTCTTCCTATGTTGCCCAGGCTGGTCTCGAACTCTTGGCCTCAAGCAATCCTCCTGCCTTAGTCTCCCAAAGTGCTGGAGTCACAGGAGTGAGTCATCACCTGGCTGAGAACTAGTTTAGAACGTTTGAGGATCATGGCGGATGTCCATGGCCCTGGCGTTCTGGGTGAACCCACAGCCGAAGCTCAGACAGCCTCAAAACAGTAGGATCCTGGTCCTTGGTGGTAACCAGGGCCACAGGGAGGAGCTAAGGTGAGGAAGGGCGTGAAGGGTTGGGGGCAGCCCAGGGCCCCTCCTGGGGCAGGTGAGCCCTTGGCCTGCAGGAGAGACTTGGGTGATGCAGCTGTTGACAGTCAGATGCTGTGTGGTCTTGGGCACACTGCTGCCCTCTCTGTGCGAAGGGATGAGGCTGGCCCACTCTGAGGCCCTTCTGCTCTGACCGGTTCTTTCAGTCCCCACTTACAGATCCCTGATCAGCCCTTCACACATTGACTCCCCTCGGGCTGGGTGGGTGTTATCAGGCTCCCCATTTTACCGAAAGGACACTGAGGCTCTGAGAGGTGGTGGCAGCTGCCTGAGGTCACACAGCGAGTGCTGAGTGGGGATTCAAGCCCAAATCTTGAAGCATGGTTCACACAGTGCCTCCTAGTGACCCCCACAGGGTCCCCCAACCCTTACCACAAAAAAGGGAAGAAAAAAAAAATCTCTGCGCTCAGGTGGCCAGACCCTTGCGAACAAGGCTAAGGCCAAGGTCCCTGGTCCTCATCCCCGGCCCAGCTCTGTTTGGTTTGGCATCTAAGGAAGGTCGTGGCTTGGCACCATCACCGAGTGGGTGTGGCCTGCTGCTCACAGACACTTTGGCATTGGGGCCAAGCCAAGAGGATGTCTCCTCCAAGCAGGGGCTGTCACTGCCCCCTCCCTGTGGGATCCCGCGGAGCTCACTGCCTTCAGTCATTGTCTTTCTCCTTGTTCGAAGCCTGGGAGGGCAGAGTCTTGGCCTGTGTTTCCCACCTGGACGTTCCAGCACCTAGTCCAACTCCCACACAGAGTAGGGCCTCCGCAGACCCTTGTCAGATGAAGAGGACACGCAGATGGAATATGTGTGCCAAGTACTTCACAAGAATGCTTAGCCCATAGGGTTATAAAGATGGAAGGGGAGGAGGGAGGAGGAGGGAGGAGAGAGGAGGGAGCAGAGGGAAGAGAGGAGGAAGGAGGGAGGAAGAGAGGAGAGAGGGGGATGAAAGGTGGGAGCGGGAGGGAGGAGGGGGGAAGAGAGAAGGGGGAAGAGGAAGGAAGGGAGAGGGAGGGAGGGAGGAGGAACGAGGAGAGAAGGGGCAGAGGGAAGGGAGGAAGGAGGAAGGGAAGGAGGCAGGAGGGAGAGAGAAGAGAGGGGAGAAGGAGGGAAGGTGGGAGCCGGGAGAAAAGGGCGAGGGAGGAGGGAGGTGAGAGTGGGGGGGAGGAGGGAGGGAGAGAGGGAGCACGCCTTGTGAACCGATTTGGCCAGCAGGTGGCTGGCTTGACATCCTCTCAGGATGATGTCCTCTCCCCAGTAGTTGCAAAATATTTCAGAAATAAAACCAAAGTTCTCTCTGTGTGCAATCAGTTGGCTCAGAGGTGACTGAGCTGGTCTTTGTATAACCTGTCTCGCCTCTTTCTGTCAATTGTTTATGGGAGGACTCTCAAACTGTTCTGGGGAATGTTTCTGCCTTTTAGCTCCAGTATTGGGTGACCTATGATTTATTTTCTTTTTTTCGAGATGGGATCTTGCTCTGTTGTTCAGACTGGAGTGCAGTGGCACAAGCATAGCTCACTGTAGCCTCAAACTCATGGGCTTAAGTGATCCTTCTGCCTCAGCCTCCTGAGGAGCTGGAACAACACATGTGCACCACGGCACCAGGCTAATTTAAATTTTTATTTGATTGTTTGTGGAGACAGGGGTCTCACCACGTTGCCCAGGCTGGTCTTAAACTCCTGGCCTCAAGGAATCCTTTTGCCACGGTCTCACAAAGCACTGGGATTGCAGGCATGAGCCACCGTGCCTGGCCAATATTCATGCTGGTTGAAGAAGCCAGGAGTTGGGAGAGTGAACTCTTTGGAGTGGACTCTGTCACTTCTGTAAAATCACGTAAGAGTGGAGGGCAGTCCAGCGGGACATGCCTGGGGTAAAAGGGGGAGCTGGTGTTCTGGTTTGGTCACAGTACTTGCCCTCTTTGGTAAAACACACTCTCTTCCTTTGGGAAGCAACCTCCCCTTCTCCTCCGTGGTCCTGAAGGGACCACTCATCATGGGACCCACCCCCTGGGCAAAGGATTGACTCAAGATAGGCCAATCAGAAGCTTTCTTGGGATTTTCTATAGGTATATTAGGAGAGAGAGGCTCTCAGTTGGCTGGGCTTGGTGAATTGGCATGATAAGAGACAGGCCTTGTGGAAGGACCAACACACAGAGCTGGGAGATGAAGAGAAAGAATCCTGACGTCACATGAGATCCTGGATCCAGCCATACACGACGAGATCCTCTTAGTGATGTGAGCTGATGGGCTCACTCTTTCTCTCTCTTCTCTCTCTTTACCCTTCTTCTAATCTGTGGGATTCATCCATCTGTAGCAACCACTACAGAATTCCAGAGTATGCAGGGGAGCTTTATATATCTTTCTACAGAGCTAACTTACTTTTTTTGTGCTATCCCTGAAACGTGAAGGTCTAGGGAGATTAAGCAATGTGTCCAAGGTCATCAGCTGCTCGATGGTAGAGCAGCATTTAACCCACTTTTATCTCATCCTATGCTGAAGGCTCGTTTCTCCAGACCAGAGGCTCCACAGAAGTTTCCAGAGATGCCACAGAGGGCAAGAGCGAGGCAGCGTGGGCAACCCTGAAGATCTTGAAATACTCTAATACGAATATTATTTGAGCTCTCACCACTTTAGAAGGATCTTCCATATATCATCTTTATCATCCCCATGAACTATGAGCTAGGGGTGAATGATATTCCCATTGACCAGAGTAGAAAACAGAGGACCAGGAAACTAATTACTCAGGCTACGTTACAAGGGAGTAGTTGCCTGCGTGTCATGGGCCACCCAATCCTCCATCCCCTGTCTTAAAAGACCCTTTTGTATCCTGCCAGTCATCCACCATGAAGGCATCTTTCTGGGGGCCTTGGAGGGCCCCTAGTTGCTGGAACCTGCAAAGCATTCTGGGAGAATCTGTATCCTGAGCCTGATCAGTTGCCACTTAGTGGGATCAGTTAGAAGGCAGGGGAGTGAGGCAACAGGGCCCTGGTGGTGTCGGGGGCGGGGCTGTATCCGGAGCTGGCCTGGGCAGGTGATGAGCCTTCCTGACAGGCATATCAGGGTGGGCCCCGTCCTCCAAACTCACCGCAGGGCTGCACGACGTGTCCTTGTCCATTCCCTTTCTAACCGGGAAACAAGTTCTTCTGAGGAGTTTTCTCTCCCAAGCGACCAGAGGTCTTCTGGGCACAGTGGCCTCCTGTGGCCCCTCCAGACCAGCCTGCAAAAGAGGGTCACCAGGGCACGCTCCTCCCACCATTTCCCCTGTGGGATCCTGGCCGGTGGCTGTGTGACCCTGGGTAAGTCACTTCACCTCTCTGTACTTCTGCTGGCCCCTCCTTCCATTTGTGAGGGACTTTTCAGGTTGCAAAGTTTGTATCACATAATTCTCACATGAGCACATACGGTAGGTTACTATGATTATTCATTGCAAATTGACACTTTATAAATGCATAAATGTATGGAGAGTAGATTACTATTGACCCATTTAACAGATGAAGAAAAAAATAGAGGCTCAGAGAGACTAAGTGAGATTATGACAGAGTAAATGATTTAACCAAGGAACAGCCTCTCCTGGGCTCAAGTGATCCTCCTGCCCCAGCCTCCCAAGTAGCTGAGACTACAGGTGCACACCACTGTACCTGGCTAATTAAAATTTAAGAGTCCAGGGTCCAAAACTGTCATTGATGAAGAAACCTGAACTCCTCCCTCACCTTCAAATGCCCCCCTCTCCTCCTCATCCACTGTTCCAGCCACCTGGCCTCAGGACCTTTGTATGTGTGTGTCACTCTACTTAAAATTATTTTCCCACCACTCCTCACCCGACCATTTCTTTCTTTCCCTCCCGACTTTCATTTCCTCTCTCCCTCCCTGCCTTCCTTCTTTCAGACAGGGTCTTGCTCTGCCACCCAGGCTGGAGAGCAGTGTTGCAATCATAGCTCACCGTAGCCTTGACCTCCTGTCCTCAAGTGATCCACCTGCCTCAGCCTCCCAAGTGGCTGGGACTACAGGCATGCATGACTATGCCTGGCTAATTTTTAAATTTATTTAGCAATCCTCACGCCTCAGCCTCCCAAAATGCTGGATGATAGAAGCCACCATGCCCGGCCCCTGAGCCTCTTCTTGACAACGCTTGTCGCAAGTATGATTCTCACTTTTTCGGCCTAATGATTGACTCAGTGTCTTTCTCCTCCACTGGATGGAGGTCCCACGGGCAGAGGTAGCACAGGCCCTGTCCTCCCTCTTCTGTATCCTCACCTAGCACAGGATGGGAGATTTGTCAAATCAAGCCTCTTACCAGTTCTGCGACCTTGGACAAGTCACTGCCCATCGATCAGCCTCCACAGTCTCACCTTAAAATGAGAGCATCTCTCATCGCATAGACTTGTATGAGATCACGATGACTGTCACACACAAGGGAAATTAACTCCTATGGAAGGACGACCGCAGCAGGAGCACAATTTTCTTATCAGGTCTCCTTAATCTTTCTAGCGATACCAAGGGTCTTCCTTGGAGCTGGGCTTTGACTCGTCTCTAAGTCCTGTCAAGTTCCTTTCTCTAACACAGCAAATGCGGGAAATCTGCCTTTCTGATCTAGAAATCACTCATGTTGCCAGGTGTTTCCGGAAATTATTTTGGATTACTCCTACATGGCAAGTGACGCTATAGATTTTTCTACTTTGGCAGTGAGAGGTTTCCTTTTAAAAATAGTTAATAGGAAAAAGAGTGAGTCGACCTAAAGAAAAACATTAAGTAAATAGAAAGCAGGTGATGCCCCAAGATGACAAAACCCAGGAAGAATGGTCCACAAATGCCTACATTTGCAGCTGGGTGTGGTGGTTCTTGCCTGTAATCCCAGCACTTTGGAAGACTGAGGCAGGAGGATCACTTGAGGCCAGGAGTTCAAGAACAGTCTGGGCAACATAGCAAGATACCGCCTCTTGACCAAAAAAAAAAAAAAAAAATTAGCCAGACATAGTCCCAGATTCTTGGGAGGCTAAGGCAGGAGGATGGCTTGAGCCCAGGAGGTCAAGGCTGCAGTGAGTCATGGTGGTGCTACTGTACTCCAGACTGGGCAATGGAGCAAGACTGCCTCAAAAAAAAAAAAAAAAGCCTAAGTTTGGGAAGCAGGGGACTAGACTCCCTGTAAAGCTGTGTAAGAAACTTCTAGAAGCTCCTCCTATCAGTTCCACACATCCAAAGCCTCCTGTTCTTCATTTATTTAATAGACAGTCGCACTCATTATGGGCCAGGCCCTGTTCTAAATGCTTCACAAACTCATCTCATTTAATCCTCACAAACTCTATGAGGTAGGTGCTATTCTTACTCACATTTTGCAGGAGTGGATTCTCAAGCATAGAAAGGTTAAGTAGTTTGCCCAGGGCCACACAGGCAGGAAGTAGTGGGGCTGGGATTCAAATCCACATGGTCTGGTCCTACGGTGGTCTGACTACGTAGTTAGGAGGGGGCCCGGGAGGTGGGCTCATCCTCAGAGCCCAGTGGGCGATGCTGGAAACACAACCATCTTCTCCATCTGCCTGGGACCCTCCAAGGAGTAGGCACTGGTCCTTTAACTCCTTACACCTGGTGCTTAGCACACAGTAGATGCTGACCGAGTGTTGGTGGGATGGCCAAAGTCAAGTAAGGAATGCAATTTTATGGAGTGCCTGCTATGCGTAAACAGTAGGCACTCTCCATCTCATGAAAATAGAATGGTTCCCATTTTACAGAGAGGAAAACTGAGACTCCAGGTGTTTGTGACATGGCCTGCTAAGGGGCAGCGCCAGGATTCAAACCTAGATCTCACTCCAGTGAGTGGAGAGGGCAGGATGCAGGTGGCAGACATGCAGAACACCGAGAAGTGGGAGGCTGGGATGGAGAAATTCTGGTCAGCCTTTGTAAGCTTGGAGGGAACCTCACAGGTGAAGAGCCGTGGTGGGAATCAGAGTGGCAAACACAGGTGGAGGGCTCCACCTTGCCCCTTCCTGCCACTTTACTTACCCAAAAACCCACCAGAACATGGCCTTGGAGGGGAAGGAGGCCCCAGTCTCTGGGCAGGGATTCTGCAACAGTCAAAAGATGGGAAGGGGGAGGTCTTAGTCTTTATCCTATGGTGAGTATGTGACGGGGGAACCCAGGACAGGAAGATGGATGAACTGATCGCAGTCTTAGCATTGCAAGTACACACTGAAGTGCCCTGTCTTCTTGCCAGAGGCAAATGCCAGTGGGCGTGGTGCTTCCTACCAGGCAGGGCAAAAGACATCGGGCCCCAGGATCAACAGTGTACACAAGGTAAGAACTAACAGTCTCTCCAAAAAATAACTGTGATGATACCGAAACCAAGTTCTCAAAACAAGGACCCTGCATAACAAAGATAACGAGGTCCTCAGCAATATCCCTCATGAATGGTGTAAAGAGGGATGTGTTCTGTGATTTTGTCAGGTGCCCCAGAAAAACTGCACCAATCTGCACTCTTCACCAATAAGGTATGAAGGTGCCCATTTCACTGCAACTTTGCCATCACAGCTTGTTATCACTTTTAAAGTTTTTTTGTCATTCTGGTAGGCAAAAGAAAGTCCAATCATAGTAGTAACTAGATTGTACAAACATTTCTGAGCACCTTTTTGATGATTTCAGATCAGTCTCTTCCTTGATGAATCCTTTCCTGATTTCCCAGACTGCTTCAGCGTTACTTGTAAAATCTTGTGGAACGTGACATTTTCCTACAGAACACATACCCCTAGTGGAATTTTCCATGCATCTGTGTACTTATATGACTGACTCTTAGTCGTGTGAGGACAGGACTCTATCTGCTTGTTCACCCTAGATCCTTAACACCTCGCCGGAGCACAGAGCAGGATTCAGTAAACTTACGCCTCTGGGCCAAATCTGGCCCATGTCCTGTTTCTGCAAATAAAGTTGTTTTGGAACACAGTCATGCTCATTTGTTGACATGTTAATCATGGCTGCTCTTGTGCTATAATGCCAGAGTTGTTTAGTTACCATAGAGACCATCGTAAGGCAAAGGCCAGATGATGTACAGAAGAAACTCTGCCAGTTCATGGCATAGAGCAGATGCATAATACACATTTTGCTGAAGGGCTGAATGAGTTAAAAGTTAAAGACCTTTGGTCACCTGGGTAGAGTGAGACCTGGATGGAGCAGAAACACGGGAGGCCCCAGGCTGGGGACCCGGCGACTTACAGACTGCTGGGGGTCCTTAGGGAAGAAGGGGGGTTGATCTGCCAGGCAGGACAGCGCAAACTGTGCCACCACCAGAGCCAGGCACAGGTAGGTGGACAGGTGGCGGACAGGGTCACTCTGGAAGCCCTGCAGGAGAGAAAGTGGAGTTCCACTGAGTGTGGGTGGAAAGGAGTCAACCATGAGGAGTGAGGCAGAGGAGACTGCCCAAGGGGAGGCAAAGTTGGGGCTGAACAGGGTTTCTGATGCTGGGCAGAGCCCAGGCAGGAGACCAGGACTGCAATGCTTGAAAGCCAGAGCCCCGGCATTCCTGGTTGTCCCAGTTTCCAAACACCTGACGGACGTGTGTTCTGTCTGCACCAAGGGCAGTCCAGGGCTGTGTCTGGGGTTCACCCTTAGCAGGGTAAAGACGGGCCACAGTTGCTGGGACAGTGAGACGAAGGGACACTTCCTTTTCCTTGTTCCTTTTTCCATCCCAGCGGCCACCCCAATCTCCCACTGGCTCCCTCTTGGCCAGCATTCTCTGACTTGGGGAAAAGGGAACTGGTTTTGTGGAGCGTTTGCTCTGTCCTGGGCATAGGCGGCCTTCTTTCCAGGCACAGTCTCTGCAGGGCCCCCACCCTGCTGGGTTTACTTGGTTCCTTTTACTCCTGGGGAAACCGAGGCTCAGAGGAGTGACAGAGCCTTGCTGTAGGACACACAGAGGATCTGACCCAACTCGTGAGTGTTTGCTGCCACGACCCATTGCTTTTGCATCCACCGCCCTGCTTTCTGGTCGTGACACCCTACTTTTCTTTCCCTGTGCTCAGGAGTGTGGTTTGAGCAGAACTGACTCTGCTCCAGGGGCAAGTGGGTGATGGCCAGTAAGTACATTCCAGTCCCCTGGCCATGGTTGATGGGGTCGGGAATGGATGTAGGGCCTGTGCTTGGCTGGTGAGAGTTGGACCCATCGGGAGACTCTATCAGGTTTGCTCTGTGATGGGACATACGCCTGGAGATATTGGTGACTCTTCTTGCCAACCCACTGGCGAATAAAGCCAATAAAGGCAGAGCCAAGAGACTGACGTGGGGACCTGTTGGTGGTACCTGAATGCCTGAATCAGTGATGCTGGAGAGATTCCATGGATATGAACTAATAAGTACATGAGCTGGCCAGTGTGGCTCACACCTGTAATCCCAACACTCTGGGAGGCTGAGACGGGAGGATTGCTTGAGCCCAAGAGTTCCAGACCAGCCTGGGCAACATAGCGAGACCTTGTCTCTACAAAAAGTCAAAAACATTCTCTGGGCATGGTGGCGTGCACCTGTCGTCCCAGCTACTCAGGAGGCTGAAGCAGGAGGATCGCCTGAGCCCAGGAAGTTGAGGCTATGGTGAGCTGTGATCGTGCCACTGCACTCAGCCTGGGCAACAGAGTGAGACCACGACTCAAAAAGAAAAGAAAAAAAAAAAACCACACATACACACATATACACACAGAGATACAAACAAACCAAAAAAACCCACAAGCTAATAAATTTCCTGTGACTTTTTCTTTTCCTTAAGCTAGTGTGAGTTGAATTTTTGTTGCTTAAAACAAGAGCCCTAGTTTTGTTTTTTTTTTAGTTGGAGTCTTACTCTGTTGCCCAGGCTGGAGGGTAGTAGCCTGCCCATGGCCACCACATCCTCTACTTGCTGGGTTCAGGTGATTCTTCTGTCTCAGCCTTCCAAGCAGCTGGAACTACAGGTATGTGTCACCACATCCAGCTAATTTTTTTATTTATTGTAGAGACAAGGTCTCGCCAAGTTGCCTAGACTGGTCTCGAACCCCTGGGCTTAGGCAATCCTCTCACCTCCATCTCCCAAAGTGCTGGGATTACAGGCATGAGTCACCTCACCGGCCAAGAGCCCTAGTTTTAAATCACAATTTTTCTAATAGATTTTGTGTTCTCTCTCTCTCTTTTTTGGCAACTAGTAGACAATTTGATGTTCCAATTATACTAATTATACCTTCACTAACTGCCATTTTCTACATGGTCTCTATGAGAAAGTTTGTTCTGAGATGTCCTTGGACACTGCCCTCCTGAGCTGTGTGACCCCGAGGGAGTCATTTCGTTCTCCTCGCCTTAGCTGCCTCATCTTTAAAATGGGTTTGTTAGAATCCACCACTGAGTGCCACTGTGAGACTCCAAGGCCATGCACATCAGCACTTGCCACAGTGCTAGATGCATGGGTGGAGCTTCAGAGCTTGTGTGGTTTCAGGATTATTGTCTCTATGCTGTGTCCAAACAGCTGATTGATAAACCCACTTTTTTATAAATTAGTGGAGGGTCTGTGGAATTTTTCCCTATAATTTCAAAGTTCACTCTTAGAAAAAGAAAAAAATATATATATATGTGCTAGGCTAGGTGCAGTGGTTCATACTTGTAATTTTAGTATTTTGGGAGGCTGAGGCAGAGGATTGCTTGAGCCCAGGAATTCAAGACCAGCCTGGGCAACATAGTGAGACCTCATCTCTACAAAAAATAAAAAATAAAAAAATTAGCCAGGTGTGGTGGCACGTGCCTTTGGTCCCAACTACTCGAGAGGCTGTGGTGGAAGGATCACCTGAGCCCAGGAGATTGAGGGTGTGGTGAGTGGTTATCATCGTGATCATGCCACTACACTCTAGTCTGGGTGACAGAGTGAAATTCTGACAAAACAAACAAACAAACAAACAAACAAACAAACAAACAACTGTCCTGGGCTGTGCATGGTGGCTCATGCCTGTAATGCCAGCACTTTGTGAGGCTGAGGATGGAGGATAACTTGAAGCCAGGAGTTCAAGACCAGCCTGGGCAACACAGTGAGATCCTGTTTCTACGATTATAAAAAAATTAAAAATTAAAAAAAAGTTAAAATCTGTCCTTAAGGACAGGAAGATGTTTCTCTACCCTCTCCTTTAAGAGCAGGATGGAAGAAACTTGTCTGGCTGCAAATGCAGACCTATAACCTGCTGCAGCCTGATCATCAGTTTCAAGACCACTCCCTCTCCCAGAGACCTGGGCTGACCCCCCTCATCCTCCTCACTCCCCTCACCCCCCCCCACCCTGGACATTTGGCAAGATCTTGGAGACATTTTGAGTTGCTGCAACTGGTAGAAGCCAGAGAAGCTGCTCAACATCCCACAAGGCACAGGACCGTTTTACCCACACCCCCTACTCCCCAGCAGAGAATCATCCAGCCAAAACGTCAATAAAGCTGATGCTGAGAAAACCCAGTCTAGATTCTTTTTCTCTTTGCAGAGAAAATTACCCATTGTGTCTCCTAATACAGAAATGCTGCTTCTCAGACTGGGCAACAGAAATATGGGCAGGTGTGCAAAATGAGTGTGTAAATATGGGGGAGGGTGAGTGAGTGGGATAAGGGGAAATGTGTGTTTATGTAGGGCAGGAGTGCATGCATGTGTGTCTGTCTGGGTGGTATGTGTGTGATGCATGAATGGGGCATATAAGTGTGTGCCTGTGTGCAAGTGGAGTGTGTGATGTGGATGTGTAAGACAAAGGGAAACTGTTAATAAAGAATGTATGGGGGCCAAACATGGTAGCTCACGCCTGTAATCCCAGCACTTGGGGAGGCTGAGGTGGGAGGACTGCTTGAGCTCAGGAGTTTGAGGCCAGCCTGGGCAACATAGTGACACCCTGTCTCTACAAAAATTCATGCCTATAGTCCCAGCTACTTGGGAGGCTGAGGCGGAAGGATCACTTGAACCCAGGAGGATGAGGCTGCAGTGAGCCAGGATTGTGCCACTGCACCCCAGCCTGGGTGACAAAGTGAGAACTTGACTCCAAAAAAAAAAAAAAGTATGGCGTGATGAGTACTTACAGGTGCAGGAGTGCGTTTTGTGTATCAGAGTCTAAGTGACTGGCCTGTGTGTGTCTCTGCAGAAAACAAGGAATGTGTGGAAAGGGGAAGAGAAAGGAAGGGGGAATTCAAGGCCTGCAGCTGCCATGTTGGTTTCCTCTGTGGCCCAGGCCCCGCTTACCCCTCCCAAGGCCTGCCGGGCAGCACTGGTCGCTGGCAGGAGAAGGCAGAGCAGCCAGTACCCGAACAGCACCCCAGATGCCTGGACTCCCTTCTTCCTCTCGGCATGAATCAGGAACACGGCAAAGCTCTGGGCAAGAGAGTCAGGATGGGCTCCTTAGGAGGGTGGGATGGGGCAGGAGTTCCTTCCCCTCATTCTCCACCAAGGCAGGACCAGGCCAGGCTCCAACCTGAGAGCGTCATTACCATCGTTGTAAGCCACACTGTAGGGTGAATGAGGAATTCGGGGGCTTCCGGCACTCCCCGCTGAACTTTCCAAAGAGCCACAGACACACTGGAGGTGCACAGGACTATGAGGGCGATCCCAAGCACCTGAGGAGAAGGGCTTAGATGAGGCTGGGGGTGATAATGAAAGTGGCAGCACACCGGGGGGAGACCCCACATCCAGTATCCCACTGGGACCCTGTGGTGAACCAATGTCACAAGGCAGCAGTGCGCACAGGTGAATGACATGGCAGAGATGTTGCAGATCAGTCCTGACCTGTAAATAATGCACAACAAGATGGCTGGGCGTGGTGGCTCATGCCTGTAATCTCTACACTTTAGGAGACTGAGGTGGGAGGATGGCTTGAGTCCAGAAGTTAGAAACCAGCCTGGACACCATAGCAAAACCTCGTCTCTACCAAAAAAATTAGCTGGGCCTGGTGGTACACACCTGTAGTCACAGTTACTTGGGAGGCTGAGGCACGAGGATCACCTGAGCCTAGGAAGTCGAGGCTGCAGTAAGCTGTGATCTTGCCACTGTACCACTGTACTCCTATAAAGCCTGGGCAACTGAGTGAGACTTGGACTCAAAAAAAAAAAAAAAAAAAAAAGAAAACGGCAAGATGGCCACATGTGGTGGCTCACACCTGTAATCCCAGCACTTTGGGAAGCTGAGGTGGGAGGATTGCTTGAGTTTAGGAGTTTGAAACCTGCCTGGGCAATATAACAGGATGTCTTTACAAAAAAATTAACCAGGTGTGATGGTACACACTTGTTGTTCCAGCTATTTGGGAGGCAGAGACAGGAGGATCATTGAGCCCAGGAGGTCAAGGCTGCAGTGAGCAGTGATCTTGCCACTGCACTCCAGCAACACAGTAAGTCCCCGAATCAAAAATAAAAAAACAAAAGAAATGGCCAGAAATGAAATGCACTCACCAGGTGAAAATGCTATCCCTTCTCCAAGTCATTTCAATCCTTGTTGTGAAACCAAGGAGAGACTCTGTTGGGCCAGTAAGTTCCTAGGGTCTCTCTAATATATAATGGTGTCTCTTTTGACTAAGAGAAAGGGAGAAGTGAGAGAGCATGTCTATACTGGCAACAATGTCAGAGCAAGACACACTGGAGGAATTGTTGAAAATAACTCAATTAGTCTAAAGCAGAAGTTAGCAAACCACTACCCACAGGCCAGGTTTGTCCTGCTACCTGTTTTCTTATGGGCTGTGAGCTAAGAATGGCTTTTACATTTTTCAATCATTAAAAAAAAAAAATCAAAAGAAGCATAATATGGTATGTGAAATTACCTGAAATTCAAATTTCAGTGACTACAAATAAAGTTTTATTGAAACACAGTCATGCCTATAGTTATGGTGACTTCCGTGCTGCAATGGCAGATGGGAGTATTTGGAAGGGAGACTTCAGGGCCTACAGAGCCCCAAATCCCTGGGCTTTTAAGTTTGCCAACCCCTGGATTGGTGGTAGGTGGTAATGCAAAAATTAGCTACAAGATATGGGAATGAATGAACTTTGAAGAACATTCTCATAGGCGCTTACAGGGGGAAGGGTGAGTGGAAAGACTCGCACTTTGGAATGCCAGGGTTTATTTAACATGTTAAAATAAATATACAACAATTGTAAAAACCAGTCTATAATACTGCCAGTGGAGAAACATACAAAAAAAAATTAAAAGTTTCAGCCTTGTGTGGTCCTAAAATCACCTTGTGTATTCAGGAGTACACATGGCATGTCCAGGAACCTGTCAGTACCTGTATGTGTTATTTGAGTACACATGGATTTTCTTTCTTTTTTTTGAGTAGGGGGTCTCACTGTGTAACCCAGGCTGGAGTGCAGTGGCACAATCACGGTTCACCACAGCCTCAAACTTCTCGGCTTAGGCGATCCTCCAGTCTCAATCTCCCAAGTAGTTGGGACTACAGGCGTGAACTACCACACCCAGCTAATTTTTAAATTTTTTTGTAGAGATAAGGTCTCGCCATGTTGCCCAGGCTGGTCTGGAACTCTTGGGCACAAGCAGCCCTCCTGCCTCAGCCTCCCAAAGTGCTGAGATTACAGGCGCAAGCCACTGCACCCAGCTTGTGTGTGGATTTTCATAATTACAAAATCTGTTTGGAGGACCTTTGTTCCCCCTGAGTCTACCTCTGAAGCCTCTCTAGTATTGCTCTGTTTGAGTAACAGGCTTCCTTCTTGTCTCCACCCTTGTGCTCCGTGACAGAGGAGTGTCTACTTTGGGTCTCCGCCAGGTTCCAGTTTGTCCCCGCCATCCCCCATTGTCTGGTTCCAGACTTCCAGGGGTGGTGCCTACCATTTTGACTTTGAACAGAAGGGACATTCGGAGGTAGCCCCGGCCATGACGGTGAATGGAGAGGAGATGGATGGGACCAAGCACCCAGAGGTACATAGGGGGCACCCAGACCCCTGCTGTTCTCAGGAAGCACAGGTTCAGCAAGTGAGCGACGGCAGGTTCCTGCTCTGTCTGGTTCCAGGCCTGTGGGAACACCAGGGGGCATGCCAGTGTTGATCTAACATGCTAAAATAGCCCTTACAATAGCACCATGCTGGGGTCCCAAACTCACCTGCCCAGGAGGCCAGGCAACTTTTTGAACTCCTAACATTTACACAGAAACGTGCCAAGCACTCTTTGGAATACCTAATAATTCTCAACCCCATTCATCCTAACATCAACCCTACCAGGTAGATGCAAATATCATACTGATTGGGCAGATGATGAGGCCCAGAGAAGTTGAGCAACTTGGCTGACATCACCCAGCTGGAAAGTGGTAGTGCTGGGATTTGAACGCAAGGAGTTGGGTCCTGGAGTCTGGGAGATCTGGGCTCCAGAATCAGTGCACAGATTGTCACTTAATCCTTTTAACAACTCTAGAAGTTAGGCACTACTGTCTATATTTCACAAACCAGGAAACTGAGGCACCCAGAGGGGAACTGTCTCCTTCAAGCCCACAAAGAGTGTTCTACAGGTGGTTTTGATCTATGTTTTTCGTCTGTTTGTTTTTGAATCAGAGTCTAACTCTGTCGCCCAGGCTGGAGTGCAGTGGCAGGTTCACGGCTCACAGTGGCAGCCTCTACATCCTGGGTTCAGGTGATCCTCCCACCTCAGCATCCTGAGTAGCTGGAACAACAGGCAGGCACCATCATGCCTGGCTTACTTTTAATTTTGTGTGTGTGTGTGTGTGTGTGTGTGTGTGTGTGTGTGTGTGTGTGTAGGAACGAGGTCCTGCTATGATGCCCAGGCTGGTCTCCAGCCCCTGGGCTCAAGCAATTCTCTAGCCTCAACCTCCCAAAGTGCTGGGATTTCAGGCGTGACCCACTGTACCCACCTGTTCTGTGGTTTTTATCTCAGCTGGTCTGCAGGCCCTGTCTAACCCTAGGAGAAATGTGAAGTTTAGTGGACACTGCCTCCTCAATTCTCTCTCCCTTGTGTTCTGACTCCTGCTGGTTCCGCAGCTCACCAGCTTTGTAGACTTCACCCTCTCTGTGCCTCAGTTTCCTTCCTTGCCAAAGGAGAGAACCTAAGGCTTGTGTTAAATGGATCAATAGCAGTCAAGCACACAGCACAATGCTGGGCTCAGAGGAAGCTGTAAGTTAAGCCAGCTATTGTTACAGCCTCCCCCAGCGGGCTGAACGCTGGGAGTTTGCAAGTCTCCATGACCTTTGCTAAGAGGGACGGGTGAAGAAGCCAGAGTCGTAAGGGCCCTCTGGGGGCAGGAAGGGCTTGGGGGACCCACTAGCATTATGCAAATACTGGGATCAAAGGCCCCAGTAGCTGGGAGGCCAGGGGGGCCCCTCAAACAGAGCTGGGTTCCCAGGACAGCTTGGTGAAAGGGGTCCAACACTCTGTTGTTAGGGGGTCAGAGCCGGTCTTTCCCATTTCCAGGGCCAGGAATTTGAGGGCGTCTCTTCTCCCCAGAATTGCAGTCCGAGAGCTTCTGGAAAGGGAGAGTGGGGCGGGATGGGGGTCACTCACCCCCGGGCCTGCGCAGGGCTCGCCGGGCGCGGCCATCGGTGCTGTCAGTCGGTCCTAGCGTCCGTCTGTCTGTCGGTCGGTCCAGGGCAGCCTCCTCTGCCCGGTTCCCTGCTTAGGGAAGGGCGGGCCAGCTGGTCGGGCCGGGATCAGAGCTCCGGAATCGGGAGGCCGGGGGCAAGGTCCAGCGTGCGTTGGGGGTGGGGCATGGAGAGGTGAAACGAGGCAAGGTGGGAGGTGGGGGTGCTCCGGGAGGATCCCTGAAAGGGCAGGGGCATCCTTATAGTTCCCTCATCTCAAATTTCTTAACACTTTGGACTCGGCAATTCCAGGAATTTGTCCTCCTGTCTCAGACTCCTGAGTCGCTAGTACTACAGGTGCATGCCATGTCCGGCTAATTTTTTTATTTTTAATTTTGTAGAGATGAGGGCTCCCTATGTTGCCAAGGCTGGTCTCGAACTTCTGGGCTCAAGGGATCCTCCTGCCTCGGCCTCCCAAAGTACTGGGATTATGGGTGTGAGCCGGCACACCCAGCCTCTTTTTCAGTTTCTTTCCTGCTGCCATGCATGTGTGTCTCTTTCAAAATAAGAATGAAAAACTCAGCCCTTTCAGACAGACAAGCACAGATGCTCAGTTTGGGCAAAGAATTAAAGCCCTCTGCACTCACCAAGCTGCTCTGTGAATTCTCGGGGCCTTGTTTTCTTCTTTTAATCCCTCTTCCTGCTGGGCCTCCAGACCATATTTTCCCCAGTCTTTTTTGAGTGTCTCCAACCTGGGTCTGGGACCCGGGGGTCCCCCTTCAGCTGTTCTCCTGAGTCTTCTGGAAGAGCAGGGATTAAAAAAATTCAGGGGTCTTTCTCAAAGCTGAGTGTGACAGGTCTGCTGTTTCAGTGGAACATGTCTGTTTTATCTGAGGTGATTTCAGTGAAGGCTGATGGAAATTATGGGGAGGCCAAAGCCCCCTTTCCCTGTAAGCCATTTCCCTGACCCCAGAATTGGCATTGCCACAGTCACAGTCCTGGTGTTTTATTTCTTTGTGTATCTGAAGATGAATTGGAGGAAATGGTCAGGAAATCAGGAAGAACACAGAAGACATCAGTTGGCTGAGCCAAGAGCAGGACTTGGGAATCCCAACTCCTACTTTCTAGCTCTCTGAATAGCCTATGGTTGTGTGCAGGGAGTGCTAGACAAGTTCCTTTCCCTCTCTGGGCCCCGGTGTCCCATTCTGTAAGATGAGAAGGTTCCAAGGCCAGCATTTCCCAAGTGGTAATTTTCAATCCCGTGGCGATTGGGTAAAAGTCATCTCTTTCGATTGTGGTTATAAAGAACAAACCCAAATAAATAGACTAATTATTTAAATGGTTTCTCATTACAATTGAATAGTTGAGAATCTCACTGTATTTGAGTAAAAGCGGAGTTAGAAACTGAGATCAGAGCTCAGCACTGTGGCTCATGCCTGTAATCTCAGCACTTTGGGAGGCAAGTGTGAGAGGATTGCTTGAGCCCAGGGGTTTGAGACCAGCCTGGGCAATTTGACGAGACCTCATCTCTACAAAAAATAAAAAAATTAGCCGAATGTAGTGGCGCGTGCCTGTAGTTCCAGTTAGTTACTTGAGAGGCTGAGGCGGAAGGATTACCTGAGCTCAGGAGGTCAAGGTTGCGGTGAGCTGTGATTGTGCCAATGCACTCCAACCCAAATCAAAAAAGAAAAAGAAATCAGATGTGCTTATGATTGTGAATCTGCTTGTATCATTCTCTTGTAGCCACTCTGAAGGTTTTGACTATCCTGTAGTTTAAACTTAGTTGTATATTGCTTAAGTTTTAGCCACAATGCAAATTGCAATGGGAAATCTTGTCTTACCTTGTTATTTAGAAACAAAATATAAAAGCTATTAAAATAAAGCACTAATTTTCCTTAGGAACAAAACAGAAGAGTTCCAAATATCAAATCAGAAAAGCAGTTTTGAGTGTGTGTGTGTGTTTTTTGATGCGATGATGGTAATTAAATTCAGTATACATTATAGTATGTATTCAGTCTTGGGACAAAATACAACATGCTGGTATTTGAACTTGTTTCCAGGGGAATTATACTTCATCTCACAGAGATAATTCAAAGTAAACTGTATGCATCTCTTAATTATGGGGAAAGTGCTTCCCAAAATTTGTTTCTATATATGTTATTAGAGCGAGGATTAAAATAAAATTTAAACACCTTGTTTAATAAGCTGCACTTAACATATGTTTTGCTTAAAAAAATCGTACTGATCATTTATCATGGAAAAATGCACCAACTTATACAAATTCCCAAAGGGTTTTCTTTTCTTTCTTTCCCTTTCTTTTTCCATCCTTCCTTCCTTCCTTCCTCCTTCCCTCTCTCCCCTCTCCCTCCCTCCCTCTCTCTCTCTCTTTCTTCTCTCTCGCCCCTCCGCGCCATCGCGCATGCGCGCTTGGGCCCCGCGGCCGCACACCCCCAGAAA
>CAUYQG010125169.1:0-14118 GCA_963574415.1 Tarsius wallacei | reverse complement strand
CACCCCAGCCCTCCAAGTAGCTGGAACTACAGGTGTGCGCCCCATGCCCAGCTAATTTTTTTTTATTTATTGTAGAGATGAGGTCTTGCCAAGTTGCCCAGGCAGATCTCGAACCCGTGGGCTCAGGCAATTCACTCACCTCGGCCTCCCAAAGCGCGGGATTATAGGCTGAGCCACTGAGCCCGGCCTTTATCTTCTTTCATACAAATATAGTGTGACAAATGAGAGACTTTTAAAAGTGACCTTGGTTAACAGATTCTTCTTTTTTTTTTTTTTTGAGTTGGAGTCTCACTCTGTCGCCCAGGCTGGAGTGCAGTGGCCGCTCCCGGCCGCCGCAGCCTCGACCTGCTGGGCTCCGGCTATCCTTCCACCTCCGCCTTCCAAGTAGCTGGAACTACAGGCGCGCTACCATGCCCGGCTAATTTTTTGGTTTATTGTAGAGATGAGGTCTTGCTTGCCCAGGCGGGTCTCGAACCCGTGGACTGAGGCAATCCACTCACCTCAGCCTCCCAAGGCGCGGGATTACAGGCTGAGCCACCAAGCCCGGCTTGGTTAACAGATTCTTAACAACTGCTTCCTGAAAAGATGATGCAGACCAGACAGTCTTGCTAGCTAACTACTTTATCTTGACTACTACTCATTTTATAAATAGAAAATTACTTCTAACATTCTTTATACAACTTAATAAACTTTCTGATATAAAAAAAAAAAAAAAAGTGACCTTGGTTGCCATTCTAGGGTAAGTTAAGTGAAGAAGTGTCTTTAATGACTTGTGGATTTAAACTATTTGTATAACATGATATTACAAAATATGTGTTCTAGTAGTCATTTTCTAAAATAGCAACTGAGTTTCACTGCTGCCATTTCTAATTTGGAGTGGCGGCAGCTATGCTATTAATTTCTTTTAAGTGATGAAAAGGAGTATCATGGCATAGAAAGAAATTCCAGCAACTCACAGAAATACCTCTATTTTCCACCACACATCTGTCTTAATTAAGTAAAATAATCAGTAGTCATTTTTGTCTTAATTTTTTGTCTTAATGGGTTGGGGATGGGGTGTCAGGGAACCATAGGATTTCCAGAATGAACTTTTTTTGTTTTTACCTTAAGATTTTGGAAATGACTTTCCCTTTACGCAATATGGATTCAATTCTTGCTCTTTAGTCCGCTGATGTCTTTATCATGAAAGACCAGTAGGCTAGAATGTAAGCATAGTTATTAGCTTAAATTGGAATCACTTGTTGTGCGTTCTCTTCCCTTACAGCTGGAATGTCTCATGTAACTGGCCAAAAGTTGAAAGTCTATGATCCACCCACTCCTTAATTCATTCCTTGCCTTTTTATACCTTCCATGTGGTCATTCAGTTGTGTGTTCCTTCATTACTGAACCCCAGCATAGAGTGAAATGAAGTGTTTTCTATAGCCTCTCTGCAACATTGTTTCTTCATAACTATTAGTTATATCACAGATGAAAAGCAATTCCTAAAATAGACTTTGAATTTCTGCTGAAAACTAGCTTTAACTTATGGGGCTACATTAAGTTTACTTCTAAAGCTATTCTAATTCACAAAGTGTAACATCATATTCAGAAAAATGCTGGGAATGTCTAGAGACATGTACCCCTAAGAAATGTGAATTTTTGTTGTGTTATGAGATTTTATCAATAAATATTAACTTAAATTTTCAACCGGTGGGTGGTGACTGCCAACTTTCAATAAGAAAGAGGACACAGACATGAGGCCAGGCAGGCCAAGGCTCGCTGCACCGCGCCGCACACTGCCTCGGGGCCCATCAGGCCCATCGTTGGGTGCCCTACCGCGAGGTACCATGCCAAAGTGCGAGCTGGTAGAGCCTTCAGCTGGAGGAGCTGAGGGTGGCTGGCATTCACAAGAAGGTGGCCTGGACCATCGGCATCTCGTTGGGGCCAAGAAGGTGAAGCAAGTCAGCCGAGTTCCTGCAGGCCAATGAGCAGCGGCTGAAGGAGTACTCCCCAAGCTCATCCTCTTCCCCAGGAAGCCCTCCACGCCCAAGAAGCGAGACAGTTCGGCTGAAGAACTCAAGTTGGCCACCCCGCTGACCAGACCAGTAATGCCCATACGGAACATCTACAGGAAGGGCCATCACCAAGGAGGAGAAGAGCCTCAAGGCCTTCACCAGCCTCTGCATGGCCATGCCAATGCCCGGCTCTTCGGCATTCGGGCAAAGAGGGCCAAGGAGGCTGCAGAACAAGGTGTTGAGAAGAAAAAATAAAGCCCGGTTGCGACTTGTAAGAAGAAGAAGGAAGAAGAAAGAAGAGGGACATGTGACAGTGCAGTTGGGCCGTCCTGCTGGCTGCATTCGGAGCATTGGCTGTATAGCCTTGTCTATTGCATATGCACGTGAATGTCAACTCTTGTTGACCCCAGGAAGTTACGGTCCTGAACACACAGGAATCAGAGACTGAGCAGAAGCCTTATGTGATATTTGCATGCCCTAATGCAGGTGGGTGTTCAAAGTATCCCTTGTTTTGAAAAGGAGTCTTCCTGGAGAGAAGCAGCTTCTACTCTCAGGTCTGTCTTCAAGCCCTGTCTCTGCAGGACGTTCAACGGAAGGTTTGAATGAAGGCTTTCCTGCTGGCTTGTTTGTCTTTGACGGTATATCTCAGTGTTTGAAGGGATTTCATGATTCAAAATATGAAATATACCTTTTCATTACATTTAAGTAGAACATGCTTAATTCTTAGGAAGAAGTGGAAAAGACTAGTTTCTTGGTGTAATTTTTTTAAATGTTTTCTCCTGGTTTATTATCTAACTCTTTTAACTTGAAGGTCTATGCTCCTGGAAAAGATTTGAAGAGAATTCCCGCACTCTCAGGGAAGAAGAAATCTTGGAGATCATCTGATACATCCTCATAACCCTGTGTTCAAATGATGCCTCACCTGGAACACAACTGAGACAGAAGCAGAGCTGCTGATGGAACCAGGTCACTGGGGTGGGCAGTTGGGGTTTCCCTGCAGTCCCACATTTGTCCCCTACTCGCTGCTTCTTCCATGGCCCCTCCCTGAGCCTTAAGGTGTCTTTAAAAACCACAGACTAGTTCAACCTTTCGAGCTTGAAATTCTTTTTATAACATCATACAAAGTTTTTATTCTTTAAAAATTAACCCTCTCTCTCGAAACATGGTCCACGATATGGTTTCAAAATGCAAGTGCTATGTAAAGTCCACATTACTTTGTCAATTATTGAATGGGTTTTAACAATAATTTCTTTGTTTTAATAATTGTTTTTCTTAGAGACAGGGCCTTACTCTGTTGTCCAGGCCAGCCTTGAACTCCTAGCCTCAAGCAATCCTCCTGCCTCGGCCTCTCAAAGTACTACGATTACAGGCATGAGCCACTGAGCCTGGCTGATTTTAATAATAATTCCTGTGGAGGAAAATAAATATAAATGGTTATATGATCCATCAAAGACTTTAGTTAATACTCGAGGAAACTGGTATAGGAACCAGAAGGATAAAGATTTTAGAGGGCCAGGCTCAGTGGCTCAGCCTGTAATCCCAGCACTTCAGGAAGCTGAGGCAAGTGGATTGTCTGAGCCCATGGGTTCGAGACCAGCCCAGGCAACTTGGCGAGACCTTAACTCTACAATAAATCAAAAATTAGCCAGGCGTGGTAGCATGTACCTATAGTTCTGGCTACTTGGAAGGCTGAGGCAGAAGGATCGCCAGAGCCCAGCAGGTCGACGCTGGGGTGGTCGTGAGCATGCCACTGCACTCCAGCCTGAGTGACGGAGTGAGACTCCGACTCAAAAAAAAAGGATTTTAGAGAAGGAAGAAAGAGGATTCAAAAAGATGCAATCAAACCGGGTAGACAATTACAATTCAGATGACAGGCGAGGAGGAACGAGGCTTGGTTACCGTATCATTAGCCAGTTTGGAGGACTGAAATAGAGCCCTGTCCTTCCCAGAGCCTCGTCACTTTCAGCATCAGTATTTTCATTTCTATTTTGGGAGAAAGGATGGCAATGTTCCTTGTGGGAGGTTTCTGGGTTGTCTGTATTTTATTTAGATATAGGACCCATTTTTGTTTTCTGCACCCCCATCCCTTTTTTTTAACTTATATCTTATGTGACTCCATTTGATTTATGACCTTAACTTCTGAATGACTACAGAACTGTCTGCAGTAGTGGTTTCAGCCACCCCTATTTTAAAACCAAATTTAAATTATAAATATAAAAATGTATAATGAACAAGATCATCATGAAAATACATTTTGTAAATCAGAATCAAATCATATCAAATATGCATTTGATTGCTACTAACTTTGCTGGAGTAAAATTCGCACAACTGTTTATCTTTAGATTTTCTTCATTTATTAATGTAAGACACAAAGGACTCTCCAAAGTTTTTATTTCTCAAAAACACTAGCACTTTTGAAGTAATTATTCAAATAATAAAACATATGTTAAGCTAATTGAATCTAGTTCGATTGTCTAAAGCTAACTCACAAATGGTAGAGAAGGTTGAGGAAAAAATATTTTTAAAATTTATTCTGGGAGTGACCCCAGTAAGTTATTGACATAGTAATAAGCCATTTGGAAGATCTGTGTCTTCTGCAGATAATTTGTCTTCTCCAGTATGTCCAGCCTTAAAACATATGCCAAATATAATAATAAAAATATATCACATTTTGGCCCAGCACATTGGGAGACTGAGATGGGAGAATTGCTTGAGCTCAGGAATTCAAGACCAGCCTGAGCAGCATAGTGAGACCTCATCTCTATAAAAAAGTTTTTTTTTTAAAGCGTGAAATAAGTACATAACATTTTGTTAAGCACAATGAAAGTAGATATCAGCCGGGCTTGGTGGCTCAGCCTGTAATCCCGCACCTTGGGAGGCTGAGGTGAGTGGATTGCCTGAGCCCGCAGGTTCGAGACCTGACTGGGCAACTTGGTGATACCTCATCTCTACAATAAATCAAAAATTAGCCGGGCGTGGTAGCGCGCGCCTGTACTTCCAGCTACTCGGAAGGCTGAGGCGGAAGGATCGCCGGAGCCCAGCAGGTCGAGGCTGCGGTGGCCGGGAGCGGCCACTGCACTCCAGTCTGGGCGACAGAGTGAGACTCCAACTCAAAAAAAAAAAAAAAGAAAGTAGATATCTGTGACAACACAATTTTTATATATTAAGCTATTTTCTTTATAGATGTAATTTTTACTGATCATTGTAATAAAAATCTAATAATGTACAGTACTTAATGCATCTAAGGATTAACTTTATTTTTATAAAACATAGTTTTAAAGTTAAAGGAAACCTGACATGTTTCTCACATTAAGGTTGTGAAACTCAGGCCTACAGAGGTTAAGGGACTGCCAGGTGCTTAATATCACTATTCTGTTTTACATTGTAAGAACCTGGAGGATGAAGTCCAAGGCCCTTCCCAGAGTGACTCTGTTCAATTGTTTTAGGGTTTTCTCTATTTCCTTCCCCTAACCCTCTTCCTCACTCTTATAGCACACTCACGGTCACCCCAGCATCGACCAGCTGGGTTCTGGCGATCCTTCTGCCTAAGCCTTCCAAGTAGCTAACACACCTGGCTAGTTTTTTTATTTATTGTAGAGATGGGGTCTCACCAAGGTGTCTGGGCTGGTGGTCTCAAACCCACGGGCTCAGGCAATCCACTCACCTCGGCCTTCCAAAGTGCTGGATTACAGGCTGAGCCACTGAACCTGGTCAATCCTTATCTTTTAATCTCTAGAGTTTAGCCTAGTCTTGAATAATGGTAGACACTTTGCAAAAATTTGTTGAAGGAGTGAATAAATGGACTGATGGGTGGAAAAGTACACTCATAAATGAATGAAGTGTGAATGAGTTAATAAACGAACAAACCAACAAGGAAGTGAATGAATGAATAGGTCAAGTTTCTCAATCTTGGCACTGTTGATATCTCAGCAGGATAATTCTTTGTTGTGGGTGTTTACCCTGTGCATTGGGGTATGTTTAGCAGCATCCCTTATCTCTACCCACTAGATGTCACTAGCAGCTCCCACCACCCCTCCCCATGAAGCGGTGATGACCAAAGAGGTCTCTAAAGGTTGCCAAATACCCTCCAAGAACAAATCACCCTTGGTTGAAAACTAAGGAATAGATGGAAGGATGACTGGTTGTAGCAATTTAGGCAGAGGGCAGGGATTAGAAATCTGGTCTCTGTTTCAATCCAATACTTTTTCCATTATGACTTAGCCTTGCTGAGATTCAAATTCAATTCTTAATCTTCTCACAAAATACTCTTGAAATCTGAGATTAAAAACAGTTAAAGGAGGTATAATTTGTGGAATAGAATATTTAAATCAACATTAGGAGTAAAGGTATGCCTTCCTTATGTATACTATTCTGGTTTACCATTGCCTTTTTAAAATAGCATTTATCTGTAGTCAATCAATATCATTAAATGATACTTATTTGACCCTGCCTAAAAATTTGCTCCTAGAAGTCATATGGTTTTAGAAAATTTTCTAAATGCCACTTCATAGCACCATCTTGTGGATCTTAGAGGAATTCATCGATTTCAGTTTACAATGCCTAGTTATTTCTTCAGTAAAGGAAGAAAAGGAAAATAGAGAAATTATTTTTTTTTTAAGTTTTGCTTATTGACATGTTTTACCAAACTCTGAATTAGGGACGTGGTAAAGTTCAGCTTCAATGTTGGTATTTGGCCAAGATTTACTGCTTGACTTCAACCGCAATTTCCCCCCTTGGCCTTTGGAAAGTCAAATAGTCACAGACCTACGTCATTATCATCATGTTTGCCCCATGTAGGTGACTGTCACATACAGTCAGCAAAGTAGGGGTGGGCGACGAGGAAGGTCAATATCTTGTTTAATATCTTGAATGTGCAGATTTCATTTCAAATGTACAGATAGAACTTAGAATTAAAATTTCCTTACATGCAGAAAGTATTGGAAGAGCAAAGTGTTACAAAATCAGGAAAGATTGGGAAAGCTTATAATTTAAGACAGAAAACAAGTAAGAACCTTTAAGCTCTTCAGTTGAGAAATAGGGATATAGATTGGCAAAAATATGAATATTTATTCCCATACCATGATGTCAAACTTTTAAATTTTGATTGAAGATTTTATATAATATTATAAATATTTTATAATATTATAAAATGTAATTGCAACGACATTTCACATTTCTTCTTATATCCAGAAAGTTTATTCTACGATGATATCTAGCGTCAGCCTCTAAAAAATGTTGATCTACCTCTTAGCCATTTGGAATTTGGCCTAAATATGTATTTGACATACATCTATTCTAAACCTAAAAGGAAAGCACAGTGGAAAGGAGATGATGGATTTGAAGGACCTTCCGCTTTTTAAAAACCTGTGGTTTCTTCCTTTCTGACTTGAAATAAGATATTCTTCACAAAATACCAGAAGCATTAAATGCTAAGGGCAGTACAAGGATTACTGATATGGAAAGAAGCATTTCTATTAACAGATGCAATTAAAATCTAATTTAAGGGGAAGTGGTAAGAGTGCAGGGTCTTAAAAAGATAAATTTTCCTGCAGGAACTCTCACATAATTATGACTATTTGACATTGCAAAACAGTAGATTACTTTGCCTGTCTCTGTGGTTAAAAATTGAACCCCAGCACGTGGATCAGGTCAGCAAGATTGAACAACCACAACCACAATAATAGCAAAAGCATTTAGCTTTATTTAACTCACTCACCTTTATAAGACAACAGTCATGTTACAAACAACACAGTTCCTGGCTTTAAAACATAGGGATTGCCCCAATTAGTCAATATTGCTTAGTGGAAAGAACTTCAGACCAGGGATCAAGAAACCATATTTTTGCTATAGCCTGTCACCAAGTGCATAACATTGGAGAAATGACTCAGCCTCTATGCGTCTCAGTTCCCATATCCATCAGGTGAGAAAGCTATACCAGGTGTTCTTCGATGTCCTTTTCAACTTAACAGATTCAGAGTCTGAATTGTTCTGCCAGGTAGGAGACTAGCCCAACCTTAATATTCTCTTTCTGAGAGTGGCACCAGGGAATGATTTGAGTAGTGTCGCCTTGCACAGTTTAGGGATCTAACAAGACCATCTCTAACTTCCTTTCCTAGTGATCAAAGGTAGAAGTACTATCTGTTAAGTTTTTTAACGTTTCTTAATACCATTTCTTTTCCACATATACCACATCAGAAAGACTTCATTTTACTTGTAAATATTGTTTTCAAATTTAAGAAGATAACTCCTAATTCTACTGTTCCAAAATCTAGGTTCTAATTCTCTGAAACTTTCATATTTTACAGACTGTAATCATACATCTTTTAACAATCTTTTCCTGTTGAACATTTACCCCTTTAATTGCTCCACAATCAAAATAACTTTGGGGCCAAGGCACAGTGGCTCATGCCTATAATCCCGGCGCTTTGGGAAGCCAAGACGGAGGAGTTCGAGGTCAAGAGTTTGAGACCAGCCTGGGCAATATAGCCAGATCCCTTTTCTACAAAATTTGTTTTTTAATTTTAGAAACCAAAAAAGACCTTTAGGTCAGTACATGATCTATTTTCTTGTTGGATATACACAATGGCTATTATAATTTAATAATTCTGAAAGCCATTTTTTAAAAGAGTGAGCTTATGAGTATTTCATTTTATTTTTATTTATTTAAGATAGAGTCTTGCTATGTCACCCAGGGTGGTCTCAAAATCCTGTGCTCAAGCAATTCTCCTGCCTTGATTTCCCAAAGTGCTGAAATTACAGGAGAGAGCCACCATGTCTGGCCCTGCAACCCATTTTTAACCTTTATTTTCTGATTGGTTTTGGTTTGGGTTTACTTTTATTTTGTTAGTCAGTTTCTTTTGAGCAGGACTTTTTTGGGCTATCACTTCAGAAAATAGCTTAACAATTCTAAATCTATTGTTTTAGCCTGCCTTGACAAAGAGCCATTCCAGTTAAGATACGATGTTTCTCTGAATATCTTGTCCAGCTCCTTTTCTTTATATTATATATAATTATTTCCTCTTAGAAACAAATAAAAACCTCTGGGCCTCCTCTTTAACAGTAGGATAGCCATTTTATAGATAAATGAACTATCTCAGTCCAATATTTGAGATACCTCAAAGATCTTCAGTGATCATTTCAGTATTTGATACCTTTCATTCAAAGGTAAACTAAAAACATTTTGAGACTTGTTTAGTGTGTTCCCTTGTGCTACCTTGATTAAACATGGTTTTGGTCATGAAAACCCATGTTTAATAACCTTTGGAATCAAAGGTAGTTGAGTGTGAGAATTTAAAAAATACACACACACACACACACATGCAAATAAAAGAGTTAGCTATTTACGAGGAATGAGAAGATCAATGTAAAGATTGGAACCTGCTGTGTCAAGGAGGAAGAAGTGATGACTTTTCCACTGAACACTGACCTCTTGCCCTTCCCTAGGCTCTCACCTACTGAAATATACTAACTTTGTAAACTGGAATTTCAATGTCTTATGTTGAATGATAGCCAATAGTTGCGACAAAGATGATCAATTAATGTCAAAGTTTGTCATGATTTCAAATTTAACCTATAGATATGCCATAATGCACAGTGTTGAGAGAAACTAATATAACTTATTTATTGGACTTAAACATGAAGCTATACCATCAAATATTTTGATAAAAATAATCAGCCCAAACACTTTTGGTTACTGAATTTCATACTATTGTTACACCTTTATTAATTCTGTAATATGGACCCTTATATTTTAGTATTTTATGGCACTTACTGATCACAACTTTGTCTTTCTTTAATATTTAAAGAAAGAATTTTCATATTAATGTTTTTCTCTTACAGTTATATACATTCTTGCTATTTTTATCTTATTTACAAATTAAGCACATTTAAATTACTAATCTACTTTACATTTTAAGTGAGAAATGCTTTTTTAAAAAAGTAGAAATTAGACATCTTGTGCCCAAAATATTGAAAACATAATCCCTTTAAAAATATCCACCATCTCTCTCCTCCCTTTCCTTTTAATTCAAAGTAGTTAGTTTCCTTTGAAGACATCTTTTGCCAATGTTTCTGCAAACTATTTTTGTTTGAAAATTTCAGGGTGGAATGGTTTTTTACATGAAGAAAACTGTATTTGCAATTACAGCTTATAAAGCAAAGAAAACCATAAACTCTCTTTGGCATCAATTTGACTCAAGGTCAAAATTAGATTTCCTCCTCCTATAACATTTGAATTATAAACCCTTGTTTTCATAAGTAGATAGAGTTGGGGTGGAAGGTCAGCTGGAAATGACTAAATATGCTTTATGAAAACTAGAGTTAAAGTGTAATTTTATGTAAACATCTCACTTAATTTTGACCTTTTTCTGTTTTAGTAAAGTTTTTATTGTTTTAGTACTGATGTTATTTTATGTTTTCTTATAGCAACAACCTAATGTTTTTGTCTTAGGATGTGTAGTGAGAATGGTAGTCATAATTGTAAAGAATGATATTGAGGGCTAGGTGTGGTGGCTTACACCTGTAATCCCAACATTTTCAGAGGTTGAGGCAGGAGAAGCACTTGAGCCCAGGTGTTCAAGACAAGCCTGGACAACACAACAAGGCCTCATCTCTCTATAAATAATTATTATTTTTAAATTTTTTTTTTAAATGGACGGTATTGGGGTCTACCATGCGACAGAATTATGTATTAGGTGCCATGAAAAAATGAAAAAGGTGCTTGTGGAGAGAATTCCTGGCCTCTAGAACCCTGTAACACATAGCTGACCTTTTTAAACTTTCATGCCAAATGTTCACAAACCAACCTTGAGCTATGCTTTGAATGGGAAAGTACGGGAATTGGGCTAGAAAAATTACCTCCTTTACTCTGTTTGATCAACTCATATTTGAAAGCATCCCTTTGCTTATGACTGTGCCTAAGGATAAACAGAGAGTTCAAACTCACTTTACACTAATTACTTAATATATAGGCCTCTAAAGAAACAGGGAAATACATGTATCCCATACTAAGGAATTAGACCTGAAGAGAAGTAAAAAATCGTTACAGGGTTGTTAAGCCAAAATCTAAGATTAATTTTATTTGATAAGTGAATATGACTCATGATCAAACAATGAGAATCACATGAAAATACTATAAACGGGGAAATTCCACTACCTGAAGAGCAGGCCACACACAAGTCTTTTTGGGAGGTGGTGGGCAGTAGGTGGGTTATTGAGATACACCTTGGTTACTTGGTCACTCCTCCAACAACTCTCCTTGACTGACTTAACCCTTGTCCAAGTGAATATAAAGATGTGCTGAGAATCATTTAGGGATCGCACAAAGATAAGTAACATAAATAGCTCCTTAATTTTCTCCAACATCACTAAAAACCTATCAGTGACATGGTACCCATTTTCATTGCAATTTTTTGCATCTAGAACTCAAAGTAATTTTTTTGTCATAAAGACAACCTTTTTTAAAAAAAACAAATTCTTAATCTACAAGATTAGACTATATTCATACCTCAGTATAAATGTCTGTTATGTCAGGCCCTTGAGTGGAAGGGTGTGTTTGTTGACTTTCTATTATAGAAAATTTTGAACACAGAAGTGGAGTATCATAAATCCCATGTCGCTAACCTCAACAATTATTAACATGTAGCCAATTTATTTCATCTGTACCTCATAAAATTTTCCTGTCCCTTCCATCCTCCCCTTAAAAGTATGATTTTAAAGGAAAGCCTAACTATCATACTCCCCCCATAAATTTAAGAGGCTTTTGAAGTCAATAGATCACTGGTCTTTCCATGACTTACATTCATTTTGGAAAAGTTCAGGTTACCAAAGTGGTCACCATAGAGAGCCATTTGACCTCAAGAACTCCTGATTCTAGCCATGGCTCTGTTCTCTCAACATCTTCAGTGCAGATATTTCCCTCACCACCTGCTGATCAGTGGTAAAACCTTCACTGTAACTCTGTTAATGTTAATTTGGTGACTTGATTTAAAAGATGTTCAAGGGAATCATTATTGATCGTTCATTCATCCAGTTCATTTGTTGTTCTAGACACTGAGGATGCAGTGTTGAGTGGATTAGACAAGGGCCCACAAGACTACCTCTTTGTCTTGAACTCTTGGCCTCAAGTGATCCTTTCGCCTCAGCCTCCTGAAGTGATGGAATTGCAGGCCTGAGCCACGACACACCAGGCCAAAACTACTTTTTTGTATGGGCATTGTTGTTCCTAATTCCACTTTATTTTTCGTCTGAGAAACTCTTTGTAACTCTACAAAAAGCCCATCATAGTGAACTAAATAAATATGTAAAACAATGATAAATTATTATTTTTTAAGTGCCCGCTTCTTATATGGAAGTTAACAACTTTTATGTATGTCTGTTGTCACCTCAGTGCCACCCCCACCCTGCTCCAGGTAGGTCTGGGAAATGTGAATGACCACATATTTCTCTCAAAGTATAAAAAAACCCGTGTCCCAAATTCATGGTTTTGAGAATGAGATTTCTAAATAATTAGAAAAATACTGCTAATTTAGTAACTATCACATATTATTATCCTAAGATGAATAATTATTATGCAAAATTAGCTCCCTTGTAGATCAATCTTTATTGAAAAATTGATGTTTAGAGCTATAAAAGATATCACTGTTTTTTGCAACATCAAATGCTGTCTAATTCAAATTCCTTTGAAAGCATCTGTACCACTTTGAGTTTTCACTGTTTCAAAATTTACTTACTTTCTTGACAGGTACGTGATAGAAATAAACTCAGTACTGAAGTCACACAGTACATACCTTTAACGAAAAAATGTAAAACAATAAGCAGTCACATACAATGTCTTTTTAATTTAAATGTAACAGTTTTAGCTGTTTAGTTTTATGTCCACAATAAAAAAATAAACACATTATAATATTCCATAATATAAAGCATTTTATGTCATTGTTCCTTTCAGAATTGAGAATAGAAATGGTTTCTAATTTTAAAGATTCAAAAGATTGAATAGCTGGATGAATTATATCTTAAATTTCCCATTAATTTATTTTCAAATGAGGAAAACCCACAACTCGAAGAAACTGATTATTATGGAAAAAAAGGCCTTGATTTGTAATTGCACCAAATATGAAAGCCTACATTTTGTAAGCATAAAGATTACATTCTCTTCAAAAGATTTGCAAATTCTCATAGGCACATAACTTAGAGAATGAAAAGATTGTAATTTGAAAAATTACAGATTTCATTGTTTTTGATGTGTGAAACCTATAAACAAATATCAGAAGATTGTATTGCAAAACTGAAAATCCCTTGTTTAGTTTTGTAAGGGACAGTGCCCTATGTGGCTTACAACCCTGACTTAAAAGAAAACTGCAGAGTAATGCAAAAGACACTCTAATCACTGCATCTAATTACAAAGAAGAATAACTCAGTAAAAATTTTAACTATCTTTGGGCAGGCGTGTGGTCTGGTGGTCAGAGCATGGGATTTCAAGTCAGTAGTCTAAATTTCTATTTTAAACACCACGTTTAAATTTCTCCATGACTTCGAGCATGACATTAACTTTATTTTTAAATAAGAATTTGAAATCTGTTCTTGATAATTACAAAGCAGTTTTAAAATTCTCTAATAGACGTATACATCTAATACTGGTAATAATAATAATAATAATAATAATAACAGAGGGACAGATGTTTTCTCGACTTGTTTTTCTTTTTTGTTGTTGTTGTTTTTACTTTTTGGTGGCAAAGAAAACTTATTTGATGAAAAAAAAAGATCAGGTCAATTTAAATGAATTCAAAAAAGTTTTCTTTACCATTTGCCTGTACATAGTAGCATTGCTATATCCATGTGTTATTTCACAGTCAGTTTAGGACATTATAAGAAAGGACCCCCAAAATCCCAGAATTTGTTTATTAAAAATTACATGTTTAAACTTCAGTCGTGCCGGGCTCGGTGGCTCAGCCTGTAATCCCACGCCTTGGGAGGCTGAGGTGAGTGGATTGCCTGAGCCCGCGGGTTCGAGACCCGCCTGGGCAACTTGGTGAGACCTCATCTCTACAATAAATCAAAAAAATTAGCCGGGCGTGGTAGCGCGCACCTGTAGTTCCAGCTACTCCGAAGGCTGAGGCGGAAGGAT
>CAUYQG010125163.1:0-23154 GCA_963574415.1 Tarsius wallacei | reverse complement strand
AAATTGCTGATGAATTGACAGACACTTCTAGGGCCAGGGACTGTGACTCACACCTATAACCCCAGCACCTTGGGAGGCCAAGGCAGAAGAATCACATGAGGCTGGGCATTCAAGACCAGCTTGGGCAACAGAGTAAGACCCTGTCTCTACAAAAGTATTAAAAATTTTAAAAAAAGATGCATCTAATATATAGTAGATATATTCTTAAATAATCTTCTCTTGTAAGTTTTTATTTTTATCCACTGATTAGTAAGAGTCCAAAGGACAAGTCACAAGTTGGGCCTTGGCAGCTGGCTGAGGGATGAAAGGGAGACAGTGTAAGTCAAGACCTTCCTCCTCTCACCCTGTGGTCTTTGCCCTCCGTGTTACACTGTGGCTGGCCCTTGTGGGACTCTCTCATTCCAAGGTTTATCCATCCTTCCTCTTTCCTCTCCATGGACACAGAAAAGTATCAGACGGAGCGCCCACACAAGCCCACCTCCCTGAGGAATAACCTGAGTCTAAGAAGAGAAGAGACGTGGCATCAAGCGTTTCTGTGAAGGATAGAAAGTGCCAATCCCGGATGTTTTTCAGTACAGAGTATCTGGTGTAAGACATCTAGGCTGTTCATGCCTTTTCTCTGGCTATCCTGCATCTTGTGTTCCCCCATTCAGTGCCTTTGCGGTGACGCTGAAAAGTTAGGATCCAGTCATCTCAAACGTGCTGGGCCTTGGCAAGTGTGTGAGGGGATAGTCAGCCCATCTGATATGTTCCTTCACGCCCAGAGCTCAAGAGGCAGAGAGGTTTCCACCCCCCACTTTTCTACCAAGGGTTATCTGGGTGCATGTTCATTGTGGACTTCTGGAGTTCTGTTTTCAGACCCTGCCAAGTGAGCCAAGTGGTAGCCTTTTTAGAACAGGCTAGAGACTACTACTAGAGACCTGTGAGGGAGGTCAAGTTCAAGGGAATCAGACAGGCCTACATAACCCTCAGTCTGCTCTGGCTTCTAGCTCTGAAGCCTTGAGTGAATTTCTTCACCTCTCTGGGACTTGGGCTTCCCTATCGGTAAGCTGGAGAAAATACCCCTTGGGTTTCCACAATCATCATATAAGATCATTTATGAAGTATCTAGCACCAACGCCTAGCATCTACTACACATTCAGCAAATATTATATCCTTTCCATTCAAGGTCTTGTAGTTCTGCGAACCATTTTACTTATCTGTATATATTAGTCCTGAGGGTATGTCATTCAATTCGATTAAATACATTTTATATTCTTAATTGTATGTTCTTGCCGGGCTCGGTGGCTCAGCCTGTAATCCCGCTCCTTTGGGAGGCTGAAGTGAGTGGATTGCCTGAGCCCGCGGGTTCAAGACCCGCCTGGGCAACTTGGTGAGCCCTCATCTCTACAATAAATCAAAAATTAGCTGGGCGTGGTAGCGGGCACCTGTAGTTCCAGCTACTTGGAAGGCTGAAGTGGAAGGATCGCCGGAGCCCAGCAGGTCGAGGCTGCGGTGGCCGGGAGCGGCCACTGCACTCCAGTCTGGGCGACGGAGTGAGACTCCAACTCAAAAAAAAAAAAAAAATTATATGTTCTTTTTAGATCAATGTTTTATTACTATATAACATATAGTGAGTATATGTTAATCTTTTAATATGTTTAAAATTAATAAATATTTAATATTGATAGAATATAGAGCTAATAGGTATCTTATGTGCAAGGCATGAAAATCGGGAATGGCCAAGTTTATTTGTTTTATTTTGTAGTTGTGGAGTACAAGTGAGGATTTACTACCTAAGTAGATTGCATGCAGGTCAAGTTTGGGCTTCTAGCTGGCCATCTCTCCCCTTGATAGTGGGCCAGGTACCCGGTGTGTTACCACGGGCCCCTCTTTACCCCTCTCTCCCTCCCTCCTCTAGCAGGGTCTGGCATCTGCCAACCCCACTCTTGTGCTCCTGTGACAGGGATCACAGCCCACTTATGAGTGAGAACAGGCAATATTCAATTCTTTGTTTCTGTGATTGTTCACTTAGTAGAATGGCCTCCAGCTGCATCCATGTTGCTACAAAGGCCAGGATTTTTTCCTTATTTTTGGCTGCGTAGTATTCCATCGTGTGTATGAACCCCATTTTCTTTATCCTGTCCACTTTCGATGGGCATCTGGGTTGGTTCCATGTTCTTCATGTCTATTATGTGCAAGGCATGAGAGGCATTTTAATCAAATATCCAGGCCTTTTCATTCAAAATCGCATTGGCGACATGTCACAAATTAATTTGAAGACTCATTCCAAAATGTGGTAGAGGGATCTGAAAACAACTGAATTCTGTGGAAGGCTTTAGGGGGCAGATTCCCAAAGTGGGAGCGAGCGGCTTGGAAAATGGGCCTTTGATTGGTGTGCCGAGAAAGAAGGCGCCACTCTTCACTGAATTTCTGTTCACAGTCATTCAGGGAAGTATAAAATATTTATGGGAAAAAACTTCTATACGCATCTTTTCTTTCCTCAGAGGACTTTAAAAGCTCAGTCTCCCCAGCATCAAACATGCCTGTGAAAAATTAAAAATCCAGTCAATCAACCAGTTGTTTCTAAATATACAAAAATACGGTACAAACCATCTGAGTTTTCACTTTTTGGTTGGAGAAATACATCATTTAGACACAGCCTAAAGCATATTATGCTCATAGTTCACTGAAGAAGCAACATTCCTGAGGTGTAAAGAGAGAAACATTAGCAGCAAAATCATTTCATCAGGAGACTCAAGTGCACACCTGGGCTCAGATCACACCCTCTGATAACATGAGCTGGACTCAGAGCCCGAGATGGAGACCTGGGCTTGTCCCAGGGTGCCATGAGCCCTCTGTTTACTTCTGGGCCAGGGGCCCTTCACCTATCCAATGACAGGATGCGACAGAGCGAGGCCTGCTTTCTAACTTACTGATTTTGTCATCTCGTCCTACGGTGAAGATGACCCCAACGCTGAGAGATCAAGGACAGAGAAATACCTGGTGGCCTCAACAGCCAACTGCTTTGCCCCCAGGATGACGACCTCAGGCTTCTTCACTTAGTGGCAGAATTAGCAAGGAGCTGCAGCTTTTGAGCAACTTGAACGCTTTTTATATTTAATCATCTCACTGGTGAAGACATGGCCACGGCAGAGGTTTTTGCTTTAGACTGAGATGATGGAAGACGAGTCAGATGATTGAAGAAGACAGATTTCTTGGAGAGGTTTACCTACACTGAAGACTCTAGGATTCAACTCAGGAACTAGTCATCAACATTATTGTTATTTCGCTAAACTCAAATGGCACACTTATTCACAGAAGACCCCAGTGGGTAAGAGAGTCTCTCCAAATAATTAAGTTTTCTAGACAACGAACAATGCATACCCTAACTCCACGCACACAAACTTAAAGTTTGAATTTCAGGACCTCCCGAGTCACACCGCAGTGCGTCAAGGTACCCAAAGTTACACTTAACTTCTGAAAATAAAATAAACACAGGTTGGCAAGATGAGTTAGAAACCCTCCCACAATGGAGATGATCCCCAGTGATGGGCCCATCGTGGGTGGTCTGGCTAGCTCTTTAGCACACTCTAGGCCTGGGTGCCACCTTGAAAAAACCTGGGCCTCCCATCCGAGTACTAACCAGTTAGACTACAGAAAACAGTATGAAGATTTCTCAAAGAACTAAAGATTGAATCACCCTCCGGGCCAGCAATCCCCCTACTAGGGATTTACCCAAAGAAAAGGAAATCGACATGTTAAAAAGATAGCTGCACTCATATGCTCCTTGCTGCACTATTCCCAATAGCAGAATCATGAAACCAACCTAAGTGTCTACCAACACTTGACTGGATAAAGAAAATATATACATCGTGGAATACTGTGCAGCCATAAAAAAAAAATGAAATCATGTTCTTTGCAGCACCATGGATGGAGCCAGAAGTCATCATCCTAAGTGAACTGACTCAGAACCAGAAAACCGAACACTGCATGTTCTCACTCATTTGTGTGAGCTAAATGACTCAAAGACAGAAATAATAGGTGCTGGGAACACCGATAAGGAGAGAAGGGGAAGGAAGGGAGGCCAAGCTTCAGAAATTACCTATTGGGTACAGTGTGTACTACCTGGCGAACGGGCTGCCTGAGACCCAATCCCCACCACTCCACAATATGTCTATGTACCAAACATGCACACACACCCCCTGAATCTAAAATAAAATCAGAAAAATTAAAAAAGCAAAAGCCTGGACCAGCGTCCCGGGGAGAGAGGTGTTTTGATCAGCTATTTGGACTGCCTAGTCTGTTTCTCGGCTGGTGTTTTCTTTTCCTCTGTGCGTGTGCTTTATCTTTTCCCTTTAACGTGCTTTTTTCTGGGGGGACTTTATCCAGAGCTTACAAAAATATTTTCATAAACTACACTTATGAACCCAGACCAGGGCATCTCCTGCCTTGTGTTTGTTGTGGGGGTGTGTGCGTGTGCATACGTGTGGGTGTTTTCTCATGGGCCCCTGTCCCTCAAGTGTCACCATACTTCACAGGCAGCCGCACCTTCTTGTTCTGAGTGGTCCTCAGAGCCCCTGTTTTGTTTATTTCTCTACAGGGCCTGACAATTGCAAAGCCAATCAGACCTGATAGAAACTCCATGGGTGTTTTTCTAAAAGTTCTTCACTACCAATCGCCCATATGTTTCAGATAAACAACAAAATGCAACCAGGTCACTGTGAGTCTCTTCACGTGGTTTGGCTCCTTCAGATGCTATAGTTTACAGGAATTGTCTTTCTACCTTATGGTTGTTTATCTCCTTAATAGTCTTTTAGGAGGGGCCTTATCAGAAGCTTTCTGAAAAGTACAGTAAATTATGCCTACTGGGTCAACTGTATCTCCAGCTTTATTAATCTAGAAATTATAACCATAATATTTCCTGAAAATGTCTGTTACTACGGAAGCCACAAATGCAGTAATTAACATGCAATTTGAAGAATTTATTCCCAGATATCCAAACACAGCGAAAAACAGAAGAGTCACGAGAGACAAACACACGCAAATGATAAATTCTGAACCCTATTCGTGCTGCTGTTTATGTTACTTTCCACTTCCTATGGCCCAGTTCTTTTTAACTTCAGAAGTAATAGTCGGGTCTATTAGAAAAAATTGGGAAGAAAGCATTTTCATTGGAGGGTCTTGAGCATTTTCATAACCACACTGGATTTGTTTGCTGGGTCAAAAATGGTCGTCATTGGGCAATGAAACATCTAACCTGGGAGCCCCGGGCTGAAGGCCAGGTAGTCCTGGGGAGTAGGAGACCTCTCTAGGAAGCGTCTGGAGCAGTCTCCAAGGAGAGCCAGCTCTGCCCTGAAGATGGGTGGCTGGGGCAGATGGTAAGGGAGGATGGCTTTCGGCACAGAAGGACTTGGGGGATGGGCAGTCAGCCCCAAGAAACCTGAGCAGCAGGGAATAGGAACTCAAATGTGGAGACCAGAGTCTAGTATCCAAGAACAAGACTGGAATGAGTAATAGAGTGCTGCCCTGGAAACTTCGTCCCTGCCCCTAACCAGCCCCAAGGACTCGGGATCTTCCAGCTGTGTGTTACTCCACCCTCCCGATCCCCATGCCTTTTAGACCCAAACCTGGCTGGGCAGGGGGTCCCTGCCTGTGTCCTCTTGCCTTTCGCCCCGTGGCTGGTGGGAATGATGGTCCCAATCACCTGCACACCCAGGCAGTCTGGCGCCATCCAAAGGATGCGACCTTGAGGCCAGATCAGGGTCAGTTTCCAGATGGATTCAAGCGCCTTAGAGGATCCTGAGTGAAAGATCCCCCAGACCCAGCAGCCTGTGGTGAAGATTCCATGAGAAAATGTGATGTGTTTCAAAGTTCAGCTCGTTACATAACACTTGCGTGATTTCCCCTATACCTTTGTGTGAACTCTATTTCAATTAGGTTTTTTAAAATCAGCTTGCAACCTTTTCCATCAGTGGAACACAAAGCCCATCCAAGGGAAACGCTGGCATTGTGACACTGGATCACGTGGCTGAGAGCCTGGCTTACAGCTGAGACCACCCCTCTTTTCTACTCCCCTGCCTCTTCCCTCTCCCCACCCTTCCCTCAGACCTAGGTGAAGCCTGAATGCTGGTCTCTGCGCCCAGCAACCTGTGGAGGGACCTGCTTCAACTAAGATGGACTTCTGCAGAATTATGAAGGTCTCACAGCCGACCACGGGCATTGCCTCCAGCTGTGGGATCTACTGCTTTGTCTGAACTGCCAGGTTGGGGCCCCTGGCATGGGTGCAAGCACAGATTGGTCCTTGGAGCATCCAGGACCCTGACTGTTGGCCACCCTTCTTTAGGGCTGGCCCTACGCCTGCATCACACCTTTGAGTCCCTGCCCTAAATATCCCTGTATCCTCCTCTCTCCTTACGAGCTTGCTTTTAAAATCCCAGCACATCTGTCTCAGAAGCGTGCAGTAGTCCTGACGTGGACATACAAGGTGTGTGGCAACCAACGCAGGAGTGAGACGGCAAGGCTGGTGTTGCAGTTTAGAGTTGAAAGGACCTGACTTGACAGCTGAAGAAAATGAAACCAGCAACGAGAAGTGAGAAGTGAGTTGCCTAAGATCACATAGCTAGTAAGAGTCAAGACAAAACCCCAGATCTTCGGGAGTATATCGTCTTTATTCCTGCAGAAACTGCTAGACAAGCCTTCACCCAGAACTGAGGAATTTGGCCTCGGCCACCCCAGAAACATGGCAGGTGCTTAGGAATTTTTAGAGCCACACCTGAGAGAAAGGAAAAAGGAGATTTCCTTTGCTCAGCCATGCCTACACTCCCACCTGGGATAGGGAGAAGGGGAGAGCAGCGGAGAGTGAGGAAGCAAGCCACCCCATAGCCCACTGCACCCATCTCTAGCTCACACACTTAGCTGACAATGGCAAGGCAAACCCTGGATGGGGGTGACCATGCCAATGTGGTAACGCAGATGACCCTGGTCTCAGGCAAAGGAAACATTGGCATTAGAAAGAAATAGAGATCAGGCCGGGATGATGCAGAAGTTGGTCTCTTTGAACACCATTGAGACATTTAGATAAAAAGTGAGCCATCACCTCAAGTCAAATGTATGCATATTGACCAAGGTTTAGATATTTAGAAACCCTGGGTATGTATTGACATTCCAGCATCCCTTCAAAGACCAAAATGTGGAGACCAGGGAAGCCTTCCTTTCTGAGGCCTTATGGAGATGGACGAAGAAATAAACTTGGCTAGTTTTAAAACCACAACTCATGTGGCTTCTGAAATATGTGAGAAGAAATACACCTTCCTAGGTGTTATGGACTGGATGTCTGTGTCTTCCCAAAATTCATATGTTAAAATCTAATCCCCAGTATAATGGTATTTGGAGTCAGGATCTTTGGGAAGTGACTAGTCACAACTGTGGAGCTTTCATGAATGGGATTAATACCTAAGAAGAGACCAGAGAGCCAGCACAATCTCTTTGCAGCATGTGAGGACACATGTCTGCAACCTGGAAGAGACTGTCACCAGAAACCAGCCGTAACCGCATCCTGGTCTTGGGCTTCCAGCCTCCAGAAATGTGAGAAATAAATTTCTACTGTTAATACATCACCCAGTCTACAGTACTTTGTTATAGCAGCTTGAACTAAGACACTTAAATGAAGGTACCTTTTCCTAGGGATATTATTGCTTAGATTAGAGACATAAGACTATGATTAGATAAAAAAATAAAATAATAACTCTTTAAGCCACGGTGATTTGCCATTATTTTAAAAAGCAATAATTGTTAAGAAAAATCTCAATATTTAATAGTAGAAAAAATGTAAACTATTTGGTACTAGAATTTCTATTACATATAAATAGTTAAATTACAGTCGAATTTTTCTGATTATGAAGTAAAGCATGTCATAGGGGTCCTTTGGTAGGCCTTACTCACAAAATGTACAGAAAATATTTTTTAAAGGTAAGAAACTGAATTTTTTTCTGCCTGAACTTCTGAATGCTTTTGTCAGGTGCTAGGTTTAGAATAAGACCATTTTCCAACCTTTCTTGCCTTTCTCTACTCAAATTAAAATGTTCACTAAAAGGTAGGCATTTGAAGGCTGATGCCCACAGGAGCAGGAGAGAAAGTATTCCAGTAATCCACTTGGGGGAACCAACATTTTTTTCCTGTTAAATTTTTCATGGAATTTCTGCTAATCGTATGACAGGTATCTGACAGCAGAACTGGAAGATAAAATGGATACAGAAACTTATTCGATTAGTGATCGGAAAGAAGGAGACCAGAGAGTCCCTAGTAGATACCGAAAATTCTTCCCGCACAACGAATGCAGGGGAGATGAGACCAATGGGTTCTGACGCAGTGAAGACATCTGGATTCTAATCTGAGGAGCGTGGCGAGTCTGTGACGAGACGTTCAAAAGGATGACCCTTCCCTGTCTCCTCCAATCAATGAATTGGTGGTACCGTTGCCTGTCTGTGTGTGCCAGACACACCCACGGAGGAAACCCCGCAGCTGCCGCACTGCAGTATGAGTCCAGAGCCGAGCTTAGGCATGGCCTCCTTCAGGAAAGAGGGGGAACTGGAAAGAGACCCATTTTCCCTCTTTGTGACCAAAGATATGGCCCTTCTGGCACAAAGAGAGAATCAGATCCGTCAGCAAGAAGTACAGCCCTCTCTATAGACTGTAGCTATACGTGGCATGTCAGAGTCTATTATGGGTTTGTGTGGGGCTGGATCAGTTTAAATACCCTGGATCCAAGTCATCTTTCAGCATATGAAAACATTGGCTTGGAAAGGATTTCTCGGTAATGAATATAATGCAGAATAATGAACAGTAGCCAAAAAGAGAGAAGATGTAAGGCCAATCAAAGGAAGGGCAGATGTTTAGAATGTCTCTTGCTGTTCGGGATTGTGATCCAACAAAAGCAATTATGCTTCTGCTTTCTCAGTTTCCAAACAGGAAAGAGGCACTTTGAGGTTTCCCAGGGTTCTTGTCCTACCTACACATCGTGCGTTGAATGGAGAGGGATCTCAACGCCACGCATAGCCCACGGCGAACGATGCCAAGCGCGGCTCGGAGCCTGGGACCCACTGAGGGCTGAAGGCACCCCCAACATGCAGGTGAGATACACAGGTTCGAAGACTGCCCATCTGCGTGTGTCCATGTGGACAGACACGTAGCAAGGAGCCCGGCTGATCCCCGCTTTCCGTCAGATAAAAAGAATCCCAAAAAACCGCAGTTCCAAAGACAAGTGGCGATGATGTCAGGCAGTCTGTCCACGTGCTGGGGAAGCGAGGCAGCCACATGGAATTTCTGGTGTCTCTGCGATACAGGACTGGGTGACTCCCGATTCTTCTCACCGGCAGAGGGCTGGATCAAATAAAAACGCCACTGATCAAGTGGATTTCAGACGAAGGCCATAAGCTCTGTAGACTGGATACGGTTATGTGAACTTTAGCGACTGACACCTGCACTTCCGACGGGGGTGTCCTTCCTGTGCACCAGCGGAGAGAAGGACATGGAGTGCTAAAGAAGAAAGAAGAACCGTGAGCAGGAGAACCACCCCATTTTATTCCTTCTATGTACAAACATGAATAATTTGACATGCTGTTTAGACAGTTTTCCCCTAACTTAAGTCTTTTAATTAAAATGAAAGGAAGGAAATACGCTTTAAATATGAATGCGAGAAGGTGTGAGCTGACAGCCCAGCTTCCCTGCTTTTCCCTTGCTCTTGTTAGTGAACACAATAAAATCTCAGCTTCTCTGCCATCTTTTCATAATGTTTACGGTTGTTTTAGGTAACACATAAACCACACCGAGTGCCATATCCCCCTTATTCCATGTCAGGGGCACATATTAAACTCGAGCTAGCCCCTTATTCTGCTATCTACTTCTGTGGCCAATCGGTCCGTGTGTTTTCCTCAACCGGCCAGGTAATATTGCAGGACTGCCCGCGGTGGGGAAGGGGAGATGCTAACTTTTCAGCCTGGGCCGAGCGGCCTGCCCCGGGCTCACCACCGAGCGAATGAGCTCAGTATATTCCAGGCTGAAAAATGGGCTCAGGTGTCGGCCCTCATAAATTATGTGATTATTAAAATGCTGGGCAGTTCCAGCCCATATGATTTTATTTTACCCCTTGCTGGCTGGCCCCCTCCGCCGTCCCCCCGTTCCTCTTTGTCTCTGTTTTCTGTGTGCTTAACTTGTAAAATGCTAAACAAGTTTTGATATTTACCTGTTTATGATTAAATTGCAAAATGATCTGCTTAGTTCTGTTCTAAATTAAGGTCTGCATTAAATGTCATAGCATTTATCTTTCATAAAATGAGACAGCAAGGACACTAATTTCCTAGGTATTCAATCACTGGCCTGTGCCACTGGAGAGACAGCCCAGGAGCGAGCCTGCCCACAGTTCACAGCTCACTGACAGCCCTGAGATGGAATCATAAAAGTCAATTAATCATTAAAAGCTGTTACAAGCACATATCGAACCAGTCTGGCACAAAATGTTAATCAGTCCAATATCAATATAATAAATTCCTGCAAATTGGAGCGATCGATACGTTTAGGGCCTAATGAATCAATTTGAGGGCACTGGGCCGCTCCTTGGGGTCCCCGTGACACGGCAGCCGGGCGAGTGCTGCATCTCCAGGCGCACTGCCAACAGAGGTCACCTATCCTAACAGGCTGTTCACTTCAGCCACAGTTACCACGGTGACAGCATGTCACCATTGCCCTAGTGTCCTTCTAGGTAAGGTGGAAACCAATGCATCACTGCCCTTGATGGATTTGTCAATAATACTTAGCAGGGGAGGGGGACTGCTCACATAACACTCGCAGGTCTCCGGTCCCCGAGCAGTTCGGTGTGATTTAATTGTCTGAAGAGGTGTGTGCTTCTGCATATATGCAGGAACTAAGCAGTGGGCACAGGCGGAGGAAGTCAGCAGTGGAGTTGACTGCGTTTGGAAGCCTTGGGAAAACAGTGCCGAGAATAACAGCCAGCCAAGCCACGGCCCAGGTGGTGTTCCATTAACCAAGTCGCTGCGTAAGGAAGAAATAACCCGGAGCTTCTCAGATTAAGAATTTATTAGCTACAAAATTTTAATACATTACTCATGAGTGGAAATGGAGTTGCGTATTAATACCCCCAAGGCTTAAGCTCAGCCGCATTTCCAGACACCTGCTTGCAGTGTAGATGTTCACCAAGAAAAGCCCATCAGGGTAGATTTGGGGAGTCAGGGATGATTGGTGGGACTCGCTTTCTCCCTATTTCTCTCTGCCCTCCTTCCTCCTCTCCTCTCCTCTCCTCTCCTCTCCTCTTCTCTTCTCTCTCTCTCTCTCTCTCTCTCTCTCCCTCTCTCCCCCTTCTCTCATCACCACCTATGGCCTGCCCTCCCACTGGCCCACAAAGAACCCTGACTCCGAAAACGTGAAGCAGACAGGACACACAGAAGGGGGGTCTGAAGCCAGCCTCTCCATCATCTGTTTTTTAAAGACCAGAGTTTCCATGTTTCAACACATTTTATCCTTTGTGACACCTAGCAAAACTGACCAGCGAAGGGGGAACCAAAAACAGTTTTGGTGTTGCAGAGTGGAAAGAAACCTCTTCAGCGATAAAAGAAATCTCAGCTAACCGAGACTCTGGGGAATCGCCGTGTTCCAGAACCTTCACTGTCATTTAACATAAAACGTAAAGGTTAACACTGAATAAAATAATTCCCTGGCTGGTTATTTTAATAGTCTCAAAGTATAACTTTTGCCCCTGGATCGCTGCTACAGAATGCGCGGACGATCCATGCTTCCGAGTTGTTTTATACTTTTCTGCTGCACCATCGGGAAGTTCTGGTCAGTTTAATTTCCAGCAGTGATTGTGTGCCTCTCACTCACAGTCATTTATTCCCTTACAGAAAAAGGCGGAAGCTGCGCCCATCCAATGAAATGTTCATTTCTCCTAGCTAGTTATTTTTAAAGATTTTTTTTTTCCTTACCTGAAAAAAGAGAGAGAGGGAGAAATTCATCTTTCATAATAGTGGTCTGAATTATAGGAAACATCAAAATAAATTACAAATTCTCTGCTCAAGAAATAACTATTCAACACATTGAGACAGGGCGATGTTATGGGTGTGCAGACAAAGGTAACGCAGCGCCTTCGCTTAATTGTCCTGACACCGCACTTAGTTCCTCCAGCTACACTCTGAGAGCTAAAAATCTCTCATTGTTATTAATTGTATTCCTTTCAGAATGTAATGTCATATCGCTGCAGGCTGAGCTAATGAAACATACCCCTATTACCAAAATAGGCATACTTCTTTTTGTTCAACACGTTCCATCAAAACTGTCTACGAAAGACATTGTGTTAAAGATCCTTTCACAGAGTCATATAAAGAATATCTCAACCACCTCAACATTTCTATTACATCATTACTAAAATGCCCAGGAGGACTAGACAATATAGTGTGAATTCAGTTATCCTGTAAGACTTTAGAAGGATTGCTAATTCCTGCCTCTGATTTATGTTAATATTAATGCTAGATTACATGCTATGGTTCCCGCACAGCCCCTGCATACCAATTCGCACAAAGGCAGGGCGCTCCCATACACCGGAGCTATATGCCTCTATTATAATGAGAATCTGAATTATTTATCTCTATTTATCCTACAGGAGTTCACCCGACCCCAGTCCCATTTTCTTTTCCTACCGCACATCAATGCGTGTAAACATGACTTCAGAGCTGCTGCACACTTTACATGTGCTCTTCTGTTTCAGCCACAAGGCACAGCGATAGGCAGTAGACAAAAATGTTACACCGCTAAGAGAATTCATTTAAGCATTTATCTGAGGTAAACTCTCCTAATTAAGTCAACTTTAACACAGACACGCAAATGGCACCATGTGTATGTGTCTGGCGCCTAAACATCGTCTGGTGAGCCCAGAGGAAGTCAGGCAGTGGCGGGCCAAGGAGACAGTTAATAAATCCAGCCTCTCCTTCCTATAACCTTTCTGTTAGAAAAATGTTTGTCTGTGGGGGGCTCCGGGGCTCTGCGTGTTCTAAGGGCTTTCCGTTCTTCGGCTTGTATGTGGATCAGTCACATTAAGATTTGGTTCTGATTTTGCTGATACTCGGGTTGATTTGGTGATTGGCCAGTAAGTTCCTCTTGCTCAAGAAAATGCTGAGGTGAGTTGAAACGATTGGAAGTCCTAGGGAGGATCTGGCCTCGGAGCTGTGGAATGGTCTTGGCGTTCTGGGATGGGGAAGACTCTGGTGGGCCTGGTGCATGACATGGCACGTGGTAGGGTATTGTGGGAGTGAGGCCTTTGCAAAGCTCCACAAAGCCAATATTTCCATCAGCAGAAGAGTGAGTTGACAGCAATCGGACTTGCCGATATTTTAGGTTGCCCAAAGTGGCACATTAGTGAGACACTCTTTCCTCTGCAGCGGTGAAGAAACGTTTGAGGGTCAATTACTTAGGGCTAGTTATTGAAGAGTGAATCATTAAAGCCCTATTAAGTGATCAAATTATGTACTTTAGTTTATCTGAACGTATTAGAGTACAGTCTATCAGATGTTACTGACAGGACCACTATAAAATGTACTCAAAGTAGAATTGAACTAGGTAAAGCAAAAACTCCTGGAAAGGTGAGTTTATATTTATATACAAGAATTGGCCCCAGGTAATCAAGTGACAAAGTAAAAATGAGCACATATAGCAAATAGCAATGCAGTTAAATGAATCCAGTTAATAACCAGTAATCCGAAAAGTGAATCTCAAATAAGAATATAAAAACATTAGGATCATGAGACAGGGGCTTTGAATTATGTAGAATATATTAACACATTACTTTTTGTACTGTTCCTTATCTGGATCATGGTGCAATAAATGACATGGCACACACACATTTCCTTAGTATACCCTGTAGACAGACAAGCTCAGAGGTATACTGAAGTTGGCTATCGGTTCCTGCTCTTTATACATTCCAGGTACTCACAGGTTATGGGCTGAAGCTCTGAAGGGATTGGAGCCAGGCGGATGGCTAATGCAGTTTCAGGAGGAGAGAGAGTCAGAGGCTGGGTCTCTGGGTCCTCTGAACTTTTCAGGCCAGTCCTCCCACCGGATCCATGAAACAGGTAGGGAAGTAGCAGTTACCACAGCAATCCTAGCCAACCCCAAGGCCTAGAATCAACCCGGTAGATATTTAATCAGCACAGACAACCACTACCACGGAGACAAGGCCCAGCTGGGACCAGGATGGACTTGGGAATGAGCATCTGGGTACTGGAAACTCTTAGCTGGCTAAGTGTTCGTATTTCTCCCAGTCTGTTAGTTCTGTAGCACAACCTTCCATCTTACACAACTGAATCTGTTGGATCCCACTCAGAGAATCATGGCAGAATTTTACTACCTGTTTCCTTTCTTTTAAAACTTCATTTCACTATAAGAGTAAGACACGAAGCCTGGTAAAACAGACCAAAAACGGCCCAAAACAGACCTGGTAAAAAACAGCAAATATGCATAAAGTAGAAGTTCCTTTATTCTCACTCTGCAGGGTTAACTACTTGACTCTATGGTGTGTCAGGTTTTATTTATATGTGTATTAATCTGTAACTGAAGAAGAATTTTGTTTTAACAAAATTAAGTTCAATATGCCTATTAGGCATTATTTGTCTTCGTTTGCAGGGGCTGCTATAACAAATTACCATAAACTAGGTGTCTTAAAACAACAGAAATGTATTCTGGAGACCAGAAGTTCAAAGTTAAGGTATTGGCAGAGCCATGCCTCTGAGGTTCTAAGAGTATTCCATGCCTCCTTCCTAGCTTCTGGTGGCTCCCAGCGTTCCCTGGCCTTCCTTAGCTTGGAGTGTCACCACTCCCATTTCTACTTGGCTCTGCTGATGGCCACTCATCTGTGTGTCCAAATTTTTCTCTTCTTATAAGGACACCCATGTTTGGATTAGGGCTCACCTAGTCCAGTATGACCTTCTTAATTTGATTACGTCTGCCAAAGACCCTGTTTCCAAATACAGTCACATTTTCAGGTTTTGCAGGTTAGGACTTGAACATATCCTTTGAGGGGCCATAATTCGATCCATAACCACATGGGACTGCTTGGCTAAGATAGCTCTTTGGAAGTTCTAAATGAATTGAGGGGATTTAAACCCACAGAACTCAATGAGTTCAATTCGATTTTAACTTTGAGCGTTTTGTTTGCTTGCTTGCTTCTTCGGCATACACACAATTTTCTATATTCATGCAGTTCACATTGTCAATCATTCTTCACACAGTTTCTGTCGTTTATGTCATGCATAGAAAGATCTTCACTCCAAGATCATAAATATACGGTGAATTCATTTTTCTTCCCTTTATGCCTTTGACCCATTTGAATTTATCTTGGTGGAGAGTAAGAGAGTGATCCAGTTTTATTTTTTCAAAGAACCCACAATAATCACCCAACTTTTCTACATGGATATGCCACTTTTTATAATCTAGAAAGATGGGTCTACCGTTGAGTCTATTTCTAGACTGCTCATTGGATCTATTAATCCGCTTGTCTAGTTCTGTTTCTGAACAGTGTGCCCTGTCTTTATTATTGTAGCTTTATTTTATATTTTAGTACCTTGTAGAGATTGTTTTCTATTGCTACTCTTTTTTGTCTTCCAGGATTTTCCTGGTTAATCCCAAATAAATGTTTTTTTTCTTCCAGTGAAACCTGGTATCACGTTTGTCATGCTAAAAAAAAAAAAAGTTCTGTTTGGGGATTGCATTGGGAAAGACTGAATTCTTCAAATTGTCGATATTTGCTCTGTAAAAGTTGTTTCTCCACTACGTGAATCCTTTTCTTCTTTAAGTTCCTCAGCAGATTGTTATCTTTTTCTTTACACAGGTTTTGGACATTTCCTGTGTAATTTATTCTTAAGCATTCGTGTTTATGTTTATTTTTCTATTGCGAATGGAATCTGAATTATGTCCTGATTTCTCCTCCCACTAATTCTCCACATCAATCTGTTAGCAAGTACTGGCACTTATTTCTGCATATGAAATATATGTCTGCTGGGTGTGGTGGCTTAAGCCTGTAATGGCAGCACTTTGGGAGGCCTAGGAGAAAGGATTGCTGAGCCCAGGGGTTTGAGACCCGCCTGGGCAACTTGGCGAGACCTCGTCTCTACAATAAATCAAAAAAATTAGCTGTGGTGGTGTGCGTCTGTAGTTCCAGCTACTTGGAAGGGTGAGATGGAAGGATTGCCTGAGCCCAGCAAGTCGAGGCTGCGGTGGCCATGAGCGTGCCGCTGCACTCCAGCCTGGGCGACAGAGTGAGACTCTGACGCCAAAAAAAAAAAAAAAGAAATATGTGTCAAACCTCAGCATGTTTCTCTGTCACCATCAAGTTTTACTGGGCCACAGATTGCTCTGCTCCTGCAGTCTTTTCTCTGCATATCTGCCCGAGCAGACTTTCTCAGCAATCCACAGAGTCCCACCAACTCCCCTCCCTCACAACCCTTCAGTGACATGCTACACACAGAAGAGCCAGGCTCCTGCAGGTGTCCTGCGTGATCCAGTCCCAAGCCTCTTCTTTGCCGTATTGGCTCTTTCCTGTCTCTCTGACATGCCAAGCTCTTGTCCTCTTTCCCCGCCCCCTCATGCCCCCTTCATTTCCTTCCTCTGTCTCTGTGCATGCCCGGCTGCTTCTCATCCTGAGGGTCTCAGCTCACATTCTACTCCTTAAGGAAACCTGTCCGGTCCACCCTCAGAGCGCAGGACTTCCCCCAGCCACCTGCTCCGGACCTAATTCCATCATCCCCGCACATTATTCTCCTGAATTATTTCGTAGCACTTCCCATTGCCTGAAAAGGCTTCCGTGTCTATTTATGTATTTGCTTGTTTGTGTATTGTTTATTTCCTCTCATTACAAGCAAGTTATTGGAGAACAACTATTCTATCCTATTTTAGCCATGCCCCCAGGGCTTGGCACAAAAAAGCCTCTCGAGAAAAAATGTGGTGAGCAAATAAGTAGAATGCTGCCTCCCCCTCTCCCTTCTGTCTTGTGTTTGTATGATGAAAGCTATTATTGTTTTTAAGTAACTGACTGTCATTTATTTGGCTTTTAACTAAGGTTTCATTTAACCCTCACGCGATTTTCTAGGTATACCACCCTATAATATCATCTGCCAATAATTAAAAAATTGCTCCTTTTTTTCACTATTTAGGCTTCTTATTTTGTTATTTTAATTCCTTTGACTAGTACTTCTGAAACATTTAAAAATAATATTGGTGATAGCAGGGACCCTTCACTTGCTATCGACTTTAATAGAAACACTTCTCTTGTAGGGTTTTACTATAAAACATGCTACTATGATATGGATACCAGAATGAACGTGTGAGTGTGCGTGTGTTTGTCATGTTAAGGACATATGCAGTCTAGGATAGTTTTTAAAAGGACGGTTTTTAAAATTCAAGGTTAGACATTATCTTCATTAAGACAAATTTCAGCATTTATTCAGATCAACAAATGATTGGTGATTAACATTAAATATGTGAATATATATCTTAATATTAAACGACTATTGCCTTCTGGAGTGAACTCCGCTTGGTTTTTTCTTTTTTCTTTTTTAATATCCTGCCATTTCCAGTTGCTAATATTTTATTCAGGATCTTTGCAGCCACATGCATGAGTACCCATACATGTAGGTGGTTAGTCGTGTATCGTTCACTTTCCTGGGCTGTCATTGATAAATATGCTTTGGAATATGAGCATCTCTAGAAGTGAAGTGGAGATGCGGGGGGAAAGAAAACAGGTTTCAGAACTCATCACTTTACTCAGATTTATCATATGATAAAACAATGATGCTCTTTTAGAAATGGTTCTGGATGAGAAGATGAGAGGGTGCCACTACTCCTTAACAGGAAAAATTATAGAATTGTAGAAGAAAGGCTGGGGTGAATTTTCAAGAGCATGTGACCACCTTGCTCCAGGTGAAAGGAACAGCCAAGGAATCTCCCTGTCCTCAGTTACCAAGGAGTCCACTGCGACCCCATGATCCTTCACAAGCTGAGCAGGAGATGCAAAGATCAACTATAATCAAGCAAGAAGGAAGAGAATGTCCCACTCTCCCAGCTGGGTAACCACTCAGGTTTACTTAAATTCAGTTTAAATGTGATTTCACTAATGATTTTGTGAAGGTCTAAAGCAGAGGATGCGAGAATCAATCCCTCAGCTAAGCAATGCATGGAGAAAACAATTATGCTAAAATAAGTTGAGTCGATAATGATACATAGTCAATTATGTCCAGCTGATAATACTAGAAAATACTTTGACAAGATGGACATAAGTGTATACCGTAAAACATTCTTTTTCTTTCTCTTTCTTTTTTCTTTTTTAAGTACTTGTACTTTTTAAAGATTCCTAGAGAACCAGATGGGTGATGAAAAGTCTCAAAATACCAGGTTTCACATGTGATACTAATATTGGGAGAAAAAAGTGACACTAGAAATTATTTAGTTATTCTGAAATCTGTCACTTCTTGAAAACAGCATCAGAATTAGAAAAGAAAATTAATCGTGTAGCATCGTGTTCTCACATTTTCAAAGCAATTAGTGAATCATGAGGCCAAAATTCCTCAAAATGGTTACCCCAGAACCCCAGTCTGAACCCAAGCCGTTGTCTTTCACCTGAAAAAGTTTCCAAACTGCCTGATGAGGGAGAAAGCTATATCCATCTCCCTCCCCCACCCCACTCCCCCCATCCAGAAAATCCCCTGAGAATCTGGACAGGAACCTAGAAGACGTGCGGGAGACCCATAGATGGTGGCCTGGGACATAAAAGGAAGACATCTTGAACCCAGCCACAGGCAAGAAGGCCGCGTCATACAGTGAAACCTCTCAGGTGCCCTAGATCTCGGAGTCACCTGGCCACGAGATCCTGCCCCTAGTTGGGCTGACCATGGCCCTCCATGCCCGTGATTGCCTGTCAGCTGTGGTGCCCGCCTGGCTGCACCCGCTGCAGCTGCCTGCACCTCAGTCGTGGCTGCAGGCTGGGCCAGGCCAGGCTTCCTCCCAGCTGGGCTCCTGACAGCCACAGTCAACTCCCATTTTGACATGCAGCCATTTAAATGGAAATCCAGTTTTACAAAGCGCAAGTGACTGATAATGAAGACGTGAATGATGCTTATGAGAATTTTATTTAATTTTAAATCAATTGTGGATTCTAATTCATTAATAAAGGGAAAAATAAAGAATACAGGAATGCCTGATCTTTTGTCATTATTCAAATACAAGAGAGTACTTCTACATATAAAATTCTTAGGGAAATTGTCAATTTCCCATTTTCTCTGAAAATCTATTTTTATGGAACAACAACATGGGCCTGACTTGCTCTGTAAAAAATTAGATTTGACTTTATTGGACATTATGTAAACAAGAAAAAAAAAAAAACCTCCAACCAAGTGCTTGACTGAATTTTTCACAATTTCATCCTTTTTGCTATTGTACAGATGGTCTAAAAATAACATTATGAGCAATAAACAATGGTTTTGGTAATAAAATATCTAATGATCGTCCTTACGATAGACTCAAACTCTAAAACACTGGGTTTTGAGGCTCATCAACCCATGTCTTCTTTGGGTTGTTCCACTTTCCCTGGGGGTCAAGTTAAGGTCAAGCTGGGGCAGTGGTGATTATTTTAGCTCTCTTCCCTAGGATGTAGGGAAGCAGAATATCTTCTTGAGTTCTCTTTCCTCCACTCAGTGAGCCCTTTACTTGTATTCCACCTGTTTCACTTACAGCCACCGACTCTGGGTGAATCACTTAAACTCTCCGAGTCGTATTCCACTCATCTTTAAAATAACAACACACACCTCATAGCACGGATGTGAGAGTTCATTGACAGATTACCTATCAGTTATTGGAGCTGCCAAAGAAGTGGTAGGTATTCCAAAAATGCTAGCTACTATTACTATTGTACCCAAAGTACAGTTTAAAGTTCTCTAAACAGAAGAACAATTTTGAATTTACTCAGGGTTTATCAAATCGTTGCTTGTTTGTTTGTTTTCGAAAGGGGATAAAATTGACTTGAAGGAAAGGGTACAACGGTATACATTGACACTCTGTGTCTGCAAGCTAAGTGTGTGCAGACAAAGAGAAATGGGTGCCTCCACTTAATCGGTGTGTTTGATCGTTGTCACTGCGCAGAGCTGGGCCAAGTTTGTTCAGGTTGGTCTGACAAACACCAAGCACAGAGCATCCCGTGTCGTAGGTGCACCACATGTGCTTTTTGAATAAAGGAAGGAAGGAGTTTGGGCCTGGGACACTTTGGCCACAGCGCAGATAGCTCACAGATGTCACTGGCCGCACCACCCTCGCAGAAGGCTGGCCCTGATCCCACTTTTGATCGTTCTTTGTATTCCCACCCCAAAGCTGTTGAGCACCATTGACAAGAATGTTTAAGAAACCATGTGGGGTGTGTATTAGTTAGGGGTCACTGACAGGTGGATAGGGATAATGTGCTCAAATTCTATATGTGGGTAGCTTGGCCATTTTCCCTCACAATTCCAAGGGGCCATTCTTCTCCTTATCCTGTTTGAAAAGAAAACTCGAGATGTGTGTTATATTTGTTTTATTATTTTTTCTTACCTTATTTTATTTCAGTGTAAGGGCGCTCCGGGCCTAAACGCTGAACTGTGCCCTAGGTCCTATCCACCATCCGACAGGATTGAGTTTGCTGGGGGTGACAATTGCCAGCCAGCGTGAGTGCCCCCAATAGCTACCCTATGAGGATGAAGACGCGATGATGTCAGTGTCCTTTCTGCTCTGAAGTGTGCGACATCCACCGTGCCAATGCCACTGTCACCTTGCAGACTAGCCTCGGTTTGCTTTGGACAGAAGATTCTGGAATGTGTTCAAGCATTACTCATCTCCAGATTTTTTTCACCCAATAAATTTTTGTATTGCTTGAATTATTACTCTCAAGATCCATGGTTTGATTTCATTTACCTAGATTAAAGAGAAAAAAAATGGAGTGGGCCTCACTGAGTATACTTCCAAAGGGGTGAAACCACCCAGATAGATGCTCAGCAATTGAAATGTGGGCTTCACTGGGCCTTGCTCTCCAGCCCCTAGGCCGAGGCAGCACTTTGTGACCGTATGGCAAGGTAAGCATGTGTGGGCTTATTGGCCTGTTTTTAAATGAATAAAGTCCCATCTGCCTTTAATGTCCTGACACCGTCCTCCATGTCCATCAGAGCTTGGGAAACACTTACTAGCCGAAGACTCAGCCTGCCAGTGCTGAAATTGTCACCCTGTCCAGGAATCAAACCACCAGGAGTTTCACTGTGGGACTTAATACACGAAGGAGCACTTTGCAAAAAATGTACGTGAATAATGTTGGCTTACCAAGACCCAAACGGGAGGTGTGATCCCACTGACATCCTAAAAACTTTGAATTGAAGAATAATGCACACACATCCTTATGAAACCTGAGTGTGTGCCCTGGTACATTTCACATGATTATTTTATTCTTGTTATTGGGAGGAACAGATCATTATATGCTTCAAAAATACACAGAAGCTAAGCACATTGTTAACTATCATTAGAATGGGGAAAAAATCGTTTAGAAGGATACATAACCTCTGTCTTTGAACAAAGGCTCATTCACAATGAATGTCTGGTTTTTCAAGCTGGGAAACCTCCACAAGGTGCAGGAAAAACAGCAAGATTTTCTGTTGTCCCTAGCGTTGTGTTCTCATTCCAACTCCTCTGTTACAGCCACATACTTATTTATCCTCTCTGCATATGTTCTCGGGATATTTCTGTTTAGTAGAAAAGCAATATCAGTGAGCATCTCTGTTTTATTAAGTTTGTCAAACAACAGAATATCTGGTCTGTTGGCCAGAATTTGTTAATCTGTTATCACGGCTCCATCCCAATACATCTTGGAGAGGATGTTTTCCGGCACAGTCTTGGGTTCATACTTATAAATGGTGTTAATCCACTTGTTAACTCAACAGAGTTCTAATTATTGATGTAAAAATCTGCAGCTGCTTTTCATTTCCCAGGAAGCCTCTGCTCCTTGGTCTCTAGCTCTTCTGCTGGGTTGATTTCTGATAGGAGCTGAGCATTTCTTTCCTAGCTTTGGAAGCCATGACTGTGAGAATGGGAAGGAGAAGAAACTGAGGAGGAGACTTCTCTCTTAAGAGGAAAATGTGGAAGGAAAATTTCCCGTTTTTGCAGGATCAAGAACCCTCCTAGACCTGATTTTTTAAAGCATTTCTATCAAATCGTATTAATTAAGTAGCTGAGATTTCAGCTGGCGCCCCAGTGACGTCCACGGAGAGGGCTTGAGTGTGTCTGGGGATCAAAAGACGGGCGGAATCAGAACCAGATTGAATGGGGACTTTTGCTTCAGCTGAAGGAGGAGGAAGAGAGTTGTAGTGTGACGATCCCTGCAGAAGGAGACGGAGAAGGAAAAGCGAAAGAGAGAGTATCTATCTCCTGCCCCTTCTCCAGCCCAAGGAGAGTTCTGATCCCTGACAGGAGACTTGCTAACGACACAAGCTGCAAACCGGGAGACACTTCTGGAGAATGTGGTAAAAGCAGGGATATTTCAGGATGTGGGTGACAGGATGACACAGAGCTGGAGGAGAAAGGACACAACCTTCCTGTGGAGCCCTGAACGCCTCTGGCACAGGGAGGATCCCGCAGGACCAGTGCCCACAGGTGGCAGCAGATACGCAGGCCGGCGGGGCATGTGAGTCACTGGTGTACACAGCTAAGTCGCAGGGTCACTCGGGAGGTCAGCCGGCCTAGCGGGCTGGGTGCAGCTCACGGGAGGCCCGCACAAAGGCATGGCCGAGAGCCTGGAAATCTGAGTTATTTCTAGCAAACTGATTCCCGTTGAAATTCACCATCTGGGGAGACCTAGGGCAAGTTGAGTTAATTAAATAATAATTTTATTAGTCTTTCCAAGTTTTGACAGAGCGCTCTGTTTCAGGTAGCAGAAATGTGGCCAAGGGGAGACTTAAAGTTCACCTGGGCCCTGTAGACACCTGCTTTTGTGAACTGGCCTAAGACAAATGAGTGGTTCAACAATGTCGGGCTCTTTGGGTGAGTTTGAGTAGTGTCCAGTGACGGAAGGTAGATAAAGGCCATTTGTCTCCTGCCTCACAAACCCCTTGTTTC
>CAUYQG010125162.1:0-25478 GCA_963574415.1 Tarsius wallacei | reverse complement strand
CTTTCTTTCTGTTTTTGATTATGTTTTCATACTTTCTTTGTTTTTGTTATTTTAATGCTGCTTTTTTAGAGTTCCTGTGTGTATATGGGTATTTTTGAGGGAGAGTACATCAATGGGGGGAAAGGGTTATTGGTTTGTGTGGTTGTATGGTTGTTTGTATGTTTTTACTTTATTTTTTATCTTTTGTCTTTGTATTTCTTTTCATTTGCTAGTTGGTACGCCTGTCTGTTTTCCCTCTTCTTCTTCCTCTCTCTCTCCACCTTCCTCTCGTTCTCCTCCTTCCTTTTTCCATTCTTTTCCTTTTTCTTACCTCATTCTGCTTTTAGGGGGCAAACCTATACCCCCACTGCATGAGCAGATTGTAAGGTAGTAGGAAGTGGGTTTCAGGGGGCCCACACACCTGTCAGTGGATCCTGGGATCTGAATCACAGCTCCCCCCTCAATTAAATCCCCAAACTGCAAAAAGTACAGCCCCCACCCACAGTCCAACTTCAGAACTGAACAAAGCCAGAGGATCCACATGAGGAAGATAGGAGATTGAGCAAATAGAAGTAAAAGCCACCCCCTCCCCCATCCAAGAACAAAAGAATTAAAGAAGAGGTTAAAAAAGAGGAGAGGAAAAATCTACACAAATGAACAAATCCAAAGGAAGAATATGGGTCTCACACAGACCCCTGGGAGATCAGTTACTGAGAATACAGACTTTGGAATGCAAACAATGAAGAGCCCCCAGAACGACTGCTCTCAAACCACAAACCCAGATATCAAGACATTAATGAAGAGAATAAATAGAATTGAGGAGAGATAAAAGAATGAAGGAGTTAATAACTGAGATAACAGCAATAAAGAATACAGTGAAGGACATAAACAACAAATTGATAAGCATGGAAAGCAGAATTAACCAAGAAGAAGAAGGAATCTCAGATCTTGAGGACCAAAATATGGAGCTAACCCAAACTGTTAAAAACATAGAAAAGAAGCTTAAAAAGACAGAACAAAACCTCCAAGAGATGAGTGAATATTTCAAGAGACCAAACCTAAGATTAATTGGAATTCCTGAGACAGAGAGAGAGACAGAGAGACCACTGAGGAAAAAATTAACCATGAACTTATCCAAGAAAACGTCCCTCGTCTCATCAGTGATGTGATCCTTCAAACACAAGAGATTTAGAGAACCCCTGCAAGACAACAAATGAAAAGACCAACTCCTAGACACATAGGAATTTGCCTACCCAAAGTAGGTATAAAAGAAAAAAATCCTAAAGGCAACAAGAGAGAAAGGTCAGACTACCTACCAGGGAAGACCAAGTGGATAGCAGCAGACTTATCTATAGAAACACTTCAGGCAAGGAGAGCTTGTAGCTCAATCTTCAAAGGTCTCAAAGATAAACAATTTCAACCAAGAATTACTTATCCAACTAAGCTAAGCTTCATCAGTAATGGAGAATTAAAATCCTTCCCTGACATTCAATCCCCAAGAGCTTATGCTACCTCCAGACCAGCTCTACAAGAAACACTTAAGAAAGTATTAAATACAGAAGAAAGGAAAACAAGAATGGCAACACCCTTCCCAAGAGTGCAGGAAAAAGACTGAAAACACACATGAATCAACCCAAAAATCAAAAGAAAGAGAACAAACAAACAAAAAGCAGCAGCAACAACAAACTCTATAAGAACCTCACGACAGGGATAAACTCTCACATCTTGCAAACAAACAGCAGTAACAACAACAAACTCCATAACAACCTAGTGACAGGAGTAAATTCTCACATCATAATTAGCCTGAATGTGAATGGACTAAATGGACCACTGAAAAGACATAGAATGGCAAAATGGATAAAATATCAGGAAGCAACAAAATATTGTGTCCAAGAGACTCATCTCTCCAGAAAGAACACTCATAGACTCAAAGTCAGAGGATGGGAAACAAAATTTCAGGCAAAAGGAACACAAAAGAAAGCAGGAGTCACTATCTTAATATCAGATAAAATACTCTTCAAGCTATCAAAATTTAAAAAGATATGGAAGGTAACTACATTATGATAAAAGGTTCAATCCATCAACAAGAAATATCCATCTTAAACATATATGCACCCAACATATGAGCACCAACTTTCATAAAGCAGCTTCTAGGTATACAAAAAAAGATATTGACTCTAACACTATCATAGCTGGGGACTTTAATACCCCACTCACAACTCTAGATAGATCATCAAGACAAAAAATCAACAAGGAGGTCCAGAACCTCAATGTGATGCTTAACCAACATTTATATCTGACGAGGGCCTAACATCTAGGATCTACAAAGAACTGAAACACACTAAAAAGAAAAAAACAAACAGTCCCATTACAAAGTGGGCAAAAGATATGAATAGACACGTCTCAAAAGGAGACATAAGAACAGCCAGCAGATACATGAAAAAATGCTCAGCCTCGCTACTCATCAAAGAAATGCAAATTAAAACCACACAAGATACCACCAAACTCCAGTCAGGATGGCCATCATCAATAACTCAAAAAACAACAGATGCTAGAGAGGGTGTGGGGAAAAGGGAACATTTCTACACCATTGGTGAGAGTGTAAACTAATACAACCTCTGTGGAAAACAGTTTGGCAATTCCTAAAAGATCTAAAATTTGACCTTCCACACGACCTCACAATGCCCCTACTGGAAATATACCCAGAAAACTCAAATCACTCTATGAAAAAGATACCTGCACACGTATGTTTACGGCAGCATTGCTCACAATAGCAAAAGCATGAAACCAACTGTGCTGCCCATTGAGAAAAGACTGGATAATAAAAATGTGGTACATATACACGATGGAATGTTATGCAGTCATAAAGAAGGACAAAATTATGAACTTCACAGCACTTGGATGGACTTAGAGTCTATAATATTGAATGATCTATCACAGAAACAAAGAACTGAGTAACACATGTTCTCACTCATACACAGATCTTGAACAATTATCGCAATGCTATAAAAAAGGATTGGCAGTAGTGGGAAACTGCTGGGGGCAGGGGGGATTGGCAGTAGTGGGATCTGTCAGGGGAGGGCACACCTCATCAGCAAGGGTAATGCATAATGAACATTTTTATACCTAACCCTGAATTGTACCCCACATCTTTAAAATTTAAAAAAGGAGAAGAAGACAACAAAAGGAGAGGAAGAAGAAGAAAGAGGAGGAGGAAGAGGAGGAGGAGGAGGAGGAGAAGAAGACGTTGTTGCCAGGCTGCTGTATAAGGAGGCAGCTAACATCAGTTATGGGAACTGCCAAAACCATCCAGATTCATAATAAGCCTCTGGACCAGATGCTTCTTAAGTATGGGGTCACCAGGGTTGTTCCTGACCCTTATTGAAGTTTCATTCCCCCCAATCAGTGCTGGACAAAGGAGGTGTGGCAGATACGTGCCTAATCACATCCCAAGATAGAGCTCCTAGGCCATGAAAGATATCAGAGAGCCCAAACCAGAGTGGACTGGAGTCCACCTGGCATTCTATGCTGGTAACAAAATGACTATGAAACTATTTTGGGGAAAAAAAATCCAAGAGTCATTTGAGAGTCCAATGTGTAAACGAGGACCAAGAGTATGACAGGCTGAAAAGAAGCCATGTTGGTTTTACTAGAACAGTCATTTAGAAAAGACTTACAAACTTGTATTGGGAAACTTTCTTTGTAATTTGAGTCAAGCTGAATGTAGAAGCTGCCTGAATTTTTTTCCTCTCCCCCTTCACTGCCCTTGGATCTAGTAACTGTTGCTGGTACTGAAGGGAAGACAACCATCTTCCTTGAGGCCCCTGATATGCAAGAGACATACATACAAAAACCTGTACGTCCCTGGAAAGCTTCTGTTGGACCTAGATAAATTGGCTCACTGAAACTCCTTAAAACCCAGAAACATATCTGTTCCCTTAGTCTCTAAATGACAGCTGCTTTCTCTCATGTCTTTGTATTAACTTTATGTATAACGTTTAATCAAGTCTTGTGAACTAGAACTCCCAGAATAAGTAAAAACTGTAACCAACTGGGGAGTAGGCAGCCTCAAATTGTTCAAGGTAAGTGCAACCTAGAAGAATGGCAGAATTGACGTACTCTGAGCATTGGTTTATGACAGTAACTATCTGCGGTCTAAACACTGACTAAGAAAGAAATTGAGTAATGGTCATAAGACACATAGTCACTATTAATCAATAGTGGGAAAAAGATAAGAAACTGTATGTTCTATTATAAATACTGGATGGAAACTGCTTAAGTGAACAGGTTTTTGGTGGATACACTACTTGGTCCCTGATTCCATGGTATCGGAATACAACTCATTACTTCACCCAGCTCTCTGCTTCTCGTATTTGATTTACCACGAGGGAAGCAGCTGATTGTTGAATTGGACTGTAACAAGGGCACAGCGATTTGGTTAGGCTCTAAGGTACTGAGAATGAGAAACCTTGGCTGTAGTTTTGCTACTCTGTGAGAGAAACATGGAGGGGTAGGCTGTCCTTCATGAGGAGGAGAGGCCTGGACTTGAGCAGAGTCCCCACAAGGCTGGTCAGGAATCCCTGATCACTACTATCCAGCAAAGTGACTTCCAGAGAGGTGGAGATCAGCCCCATGGGAAAAGATCTCCCAGGGCCTCTGGAGGCAATGCAAGGATGTGTTCATCTGAATTTGCCTACCAAGAAGTGTAGCAAGCAACATCTTCATAGGTTTTGTGCTTTCCTGTTTCCTGCTGCTCACATGTATTTGCAATTAACTAGGCTAACTTAGAAAATAATATAAATACTAATTGCAAATTTCCACTTATGACTATTTTAACATGGTATGTCCATGGTCAAGTCTTAAAAATCTCTTTCAGACTAGAGGGAGGTCCAGATCTGAGAAAAGAGACAAGGTCCCAAGATCTGGGGCCAGAAAAAGATGGGACTATCTTGAATGTGAAACAAAGAGGGAGGAGTTCAAAGACAGTCCAGAAGTTACTAGGGGTCAAGCCAAGCACTGACTCAAAAAGGACAGGGCAAAGTTATTAAGAAAACTGGCTATACCTTTGGGTCTACAACCAGAAAAAGATACATAATTAGCCTAAGAAGGATAATATGATCCCTAGATGGAATGTTGCCCATAAGGCACTTCTACATGAATTAGATGGAGATGCCCCTTATTTTAGGCAGATGCAGCTCCTGAATCAGGACTCAGAATTTACACTACATTCCTGTGGTAATACACAATTCATACAAGTGTCTGTGGCAGGCTTGACCCTAAATTCTCAATCTTCCTGTGTGGGCTTGACAACATGGTAGGCTTCAGTGGGGCCTTATCATATCTTCCTAGTGGTCAGATTCCAAGAATAGAGTTGTCTTGGCTGACCTGTGAGAATTGGGAGTTGGAGGATGAAAGGAAGCTGATCATAAAGAAGCTGAAAGTATTGCTACTCCAGCCCAGAATGTTTTGTCACTGTGGTGATGGCCCCAGACAGACGGAGCAGGGGCCCCTCTTAAGGGCTTATGGATCTCCCAAGCATAGAAATAAGGGACAATCTTGAGTTCCTTTAAGGAAAATTCTAGGCACATGGCTAGCCTTGAGAAGTCAGTAAGCAACTTGATAAGCAAGAAGGCAACAGCTGCTTAAATCAATGGCCAAGGGAGTGAGAGTCATGGGACATTTTGTTCTCCTATAGAAACTAAAAATAGCGTTTTAATATTTGTCCCTGAGTTGTTTTTCAGAAACTCAGACCTCCACCAAACAGATCTGCTGGCACGTAGACCTCAGACAAGGGGGAACTGAGGACTGAACTCTAACCACTATTTCTAAATTTCTTCCTGTGGGGCCTGGAGGACGTCACACCCACAAGTCAGAGCTAACATTCTTTTCTGCTGACTCAAACTTTTTGAACAAAGTTTCTCTCCCTTTGCCAATTGCAAATTTTTCACTCTATTTAAGACCTGCAAGCCCCGCTTCAAGATATCTTTCCCTTTTTAGGCCAAACCAATGTGTGACATCCATGTATTGATTTACAGTTTTGCCTGTGATGGCTGCTTTCCTGAAATGTACTTCTGCCTTTAAAAACACTTGCAAACTATCGGGGAGGTCAGGTCTTAAGTGAAAGCTGCGTGGTCCTCCTTGCTTGGCCCTCTGCAAATAAATGGGCTCTCTAAAAGTACCCAATTCCTTCACCTATCTGATACCCCCTTCCTCATCATCTTACTGCCTGAACAGTAGCGGCCTTTGCACCCCCTCCCTCCACCCCCATATGGCACAGTATCTTGCTTTCCCAGATGCCTGCAGACTGGGATTTGCCTTCTTACACAGAGACCTGGGGGAGGGGCTCTTTTCTGGTTAGTAGATTGTGGCAATAGGAAGGAAACTGGGCACTGGTCTTGCGCTCCCCTGAAGAAATGCCACTGGTCTCCTGGGGCTAGCCGTAGAGCCCAGCGACAGTGTGTTGTTTTCCACAGGGCTAGTCTTGTACCTATTTTTAATGCTGAAATTCTCACCAAGAGTAACAGCGAGGTCCTGGAAGAGGATAATAAAGAGTCATTTTCCTGCAGAATTGGATAACATGTCTGTAACTTACCTAATGTACATCGTGTGGCATTATGGAGGAAGTTGCGTACTCACTGTCCTATAGTTTACAGTGGGGGAAAACGCTTGTCCCAAATGTGCTGATTTCTTTTCTAGACTTTTTAGCTAGAGTCATGATATAACACAACTACTACTTTTTGAGCCATGACTGTGTGCCAGACATTGTGCTAGACATTAAAAATATGTTATTTTATTCTTGGCTCTTTATGAGATAGACAAATACCAGCATCATAGTTTTGCAGATGGAGAAACTAAGGTTCAAAGAAATGAAATACACACCCATACTCACACAATTAGGCAGTGGCAGGGTGGGGAATTCTACCTTGGTTTGAGAGCAAAGCCTAAACTGCTAGCCACCAAGGTGGACAGGTCTGTTAGACACAAGAGGCAAAGTTCCAACTGTTCGGTAACAGGGTCCCTAAGTGCTTTGGATTTTAGATGGTACTGGTGAGGACTGTCCCAGGTTCATCTCTTATTTCATGGGCAGGGATGTTTTGGGGGCCAATACTTTGTCTTTACTTCTCTGCCTCTTAGCCATTAGCTATTTGTTGGCAGCCTCCTTACTTGCCTTTTGAGGCCTGCTGGATGGAGAAAGGGATGTCTGAAAATTAAACAAGGGCAATCTCAATTTTTCAGGCACTTAAAACGCTTGTCCTAAATATGGTCACAAATGGAAAGATTCCTTCAGTGGAAATCTTGGAAAAATAACCATGATATGGTACCAGAGTGTCTGAGGGAAGTGACTTTTATAAGACTCAGGGCCTCATCGAAAACATAATCTTGGCTGGGCACAGTGGCTCACGCCTGTAATCCCAGCACTTTGGGAAGCCAAGGCAAGAGGATTGCTTGAGCCTAGGAGTTCAAGACTAGTATGGGCAACATAGTAAGACCTTGTCTCTATTAAAAAAAAAAAAAAACTTAGCCGGGCATGGTGGCACACACCTGTAGTCTCTGCTATTTGAGAGGCTGCTTAAGCCCAGGAATTTGAGGCTGTAGTGAGCTGTGATTGCACCATTGCACTCCATGGGCAACAAAGTAAGACTTTGACTCAAAACAACTATTACAAAAAAATCTTAGTCTTCTCTCCAAGAGAGCCCAAGACATGGCTGAGTGACACTCTTAATCTTCCTTTCTTTTGGGCCTATGAAAGTAAGTAGACAACCCACAAGAGCAATGAAGGTATTGGTAGTAGAGATGGTGGAGGTTGTGGTGGTTGTGATGGAGGTGGTGGAGGTGATAAAGATGGTGGAGGTGATGGAGGTGGTAATGCTGGTGATGCCGGTGGTGGTGGTGGTGGTGATGGTGGAGGTAGTGGAGGCGGGGGTGTTAGAGATGACGGAGGTGGTGGTAATGGTTGTGTTGGAGGCGATGAAAATAGAAGTGGTAGCGGTGGTGATGATGGTGGAGAAGATGAAGATGGCAGTGGTGGTGGTGGTTGTGATGAAGGTGATGAAGATGGAAGTGGTGGAGATGGTGATGATAGTGGAGGGGGTTGTAATAAAGATGGTGGAAGTGGTGATGACGGTGGAGTGGTGGTAGCTGTGATAAAGATGGAGGTGGTGATTCATATATATATATAGGTGTATATATATGTATACTATTAATAATAGCTTGAGTCATATCATGGTGCTGCTTCTGCAGCTGCGTCAACTTCCTTCTAAATCTTTTCCCATGTCTTTAAATATATGTCTATAATATACACATTGATTTCTTTAACTGTACCTCTCTTGTTGGATATTAGTGTTTTTATTCACTGTAACAAACAACACTAAAGTTACTTTGAGATCAGCCTTTGCACATCTTTCTGATCAACTTCTTAGAGTTAAATATCTGGAATTTGAATAACTGATTTAAAAGTTTTCAAGCCAGCGCAGTGGCTCATGCAATTTGGGAGGCTGAAGTGGGAGAATCACTTGAGCCCAGGAGTTCAAGACTAGCCTGGGCAACATACCGAGACCCTGTTTCTGTTTTTTTTTTTTTTTAAGTTTCATATTTTTAAGAGTTGGATACATACACTGCCATATTGTTTTCCAGGAGGCTGTATCAATTTAAACATCAGCTTTCTCTGTGTGAGAATGTTTCCTCTCACATTTAACAAGAGGTAGTCTCCTTATTTTTTTTTTTTAAACCTAGAAAATAATTCTGTTAGTTTGATGAGTTAAAAAATGGACTCTCCTTATCTTATTTTGGATTTCTTTGATTACTTCTGAAGCCAAATATTTACATCCTTTATTGGTGAATAGTATTTTGTGTAACTGTTCATATTTTTTCTCCATTAAAAAAATTGAAGTGTTCAGTTTTTGTCATTTATAAAGAGCTTTTTATATACTAATGATATTAGTCCCTTTGTCAAATGTGTTCACTGTAGTCCTCCTTTTAAATCATTCTTTTAATTTTGTTTATGGAAAACTTTGAAGAATAGAAACTTCAGATCTTTAGTGTTACAATGTATCAGCGTTTTTCTTTCATTTTTTGCCCGCGTATTATGCTTAGGAAGACATTTTCCTTCCAAGACTATATGCCTTAACCTTGCATTGTCCTTATTGCACTATTTTTAAACCCCATTCACTTCTTCAATTTAACTAACATACTTTTAGTATACAGTCTTTCTTCATTTTAAATTGTATGTGTGGGTGAAGGGTGGCCAAGAATTTCCATGAAAATTTATTAATGTCAGTTGTGAAAAAATGATTTGCTATCGAATGGGTTTTTATTCAACTATTAACAAATGCAGCTGTTATCCAAAGCAAGCCATACCTGTAATGCTGATTTCTTGAAAGAAAGAAAGAAAAAAACAATTGAAAGATGATTTCAAAACTTACTACAAAGCTACAATAATTAGTGTGGTTCTGTCACTCATAAGTGGACCCTGAACATTTACCATAATACTATAAGAAAGACATTGACAGTAGCAGGACATTGCTGGGTCAGGGGTGAGGGTGGAGAGCACATAACTTAAGGGTACCTGATCTCAAACCAGGAAAAGTGGGGACCAAAGGGAGGACCAAACTTTACTTGTACACTTGTATATCTAATCCTAAACTGTACCCCGCGTCTTCAAAATAAAAATAAAAATAAATAAATAAATAAATAGTGTGGTTCTGGCATACAGACATATAGATCAGTAGAATAAAACTGGGAGTCCAGACATAAACCTTTACACTTATCATAAGCTGATATTTTTCAGGGGTGCAAAAGACAGTTCAGTGGGGGAAAGAATAGTCTTTTTCAACAAAAAAAGCTGGAATAACTGGATATGCACATGCAAAATAATGAAGCTGACCCGTTTCCTTATACCATATGCAAAAATTAATTCAAAATAAATATACCTAAATGTAGAGATAAAATGATAGTACTCTCAGAAGAAAACATAGGAGTAGTCTTTGTGACTTTGGGTCAAGCAATGGTTTTTTTTTTAGATATAGCACCAAATGTAAAATTTACAAAAGAAAAATTTTAAAGCGTCAAAATTTGTGCTGTAAATGGTGCCATCAAGAAAGTGTAAAAACGGCTGGGCTCAGGGGCTCAGCCTGTAATCCCAGGATTTTGGGAGGTTGAAGCAAGTGAGTTGCCTGAGCCTACAGGTTCGAGACTAACCTGGGCAACTTGGCGAGACCTTGTCTCCACAATAAATCAAAAATTAGCCAGGCGTGGTAGTGCACACCTATATTTCCAGTTTCTTGGAAGGTTGAAGTGGAAGGATCGCTGGAGCCCAGCGGCCTGACCCTGGGGTGGCCGTGAGTGTGCCACTGCACTCCAGCCTGGGTGACAGAGTGAGATTCCAACTCAAAAAAATAAAAAATAAAAAGGAAAGGAAGTGTAAAAACAACCCACAGAATAGAAATATTTGCAAATCACATATCTGATAAGGAACTTGTGTCCAGAATAGATAAAGAACACTTACAACTTAAAAATAAAAAGACAAAAACAACCCAATAGAAAAATGGGCAAAGGAATTGAATATACATTTGTCTGAAGAAGATGTACGAACAGCCAATATGCATACAAAAAGATGTTCAACATCATTGGCCACTAGCAAAATACAAATCAAAACCACAATGAGGTTCATATCACACTCCCTGAAATGGCTATAATAAAAAAGACAATGACAAGTTTTGGTGAGGTTGTAGAGAAACTGGAATTCTTATATATTCCTGGTGGGAATGTGAAATTGCGCAGTTGCTTTGGAAAACAATTTGGCAGTTTCTCAAAGTGTTAAACATAGACTTTATATAACCCAACAGGTCCACTCCTCGATATGCATGTCAAAAAATATACATATCCACACAAAAACTCAAGTAAATGTTCATAGCAGCACTATTCATAATAGACAAAAAGTAGAAACAACTAAAATGTTCAGCCAAGGAATGAATCAAGTGTGGCATATCCATACAATAAAATATTATTCATTAATAAAAAAGACTGAGGTTCTGATATATGTTACAACTTAGATGAACCCGGAAAACATTCTGTTAAGGGAAAGACGCCAGTTGCAAAAGACCATATAATGTATGATTCCACTTAAGTGAAATGTCTAGAACAGGTCAACCTATAGAGACAGAAAAGAGTATAGTGGTAGCACAGAGCCGGGGAGAATAGTGAGGAAAATGGAGAGTGACTGCCAGGGGGTCTGGGGTTTCATTTGGGGCCAACAGAAATGTTCTAAAAGTATACTGTATGAGTGACTGCACAACACTGTGAATATACTGTAAGAACTCTGGATTGTACAACTTAAATGGGTAAATTGTATGGTAGGCTCTTTTTTAATAAAGTTAATTTTTTAAATAAAAATAATTGCTTGTATACTTCAGTTCATGGAGCACTTGCTACTACATTCTTTCTTTCTTTTTTCTTTAAATAAACATTGGGCAAAGGTGAAGTCAGAAGAATCCTTAAATTTACCAATGATGCTACAATAATCCAACTAAAATGCCACAGAGATTGGTCTAAATTGAGGGACTATGTAGGTATGAGAAAAATTTACAAACAAGTTTTTTAGAAGAAATACATCATTATGCTTATTCTAAAGAAGTTGGTAAAGTACATTTGCTGTCATGTTCCTGGAGAAGATACCAGAGTCACTGCAGACTAAAGAGTTTGAGCCAACATGTCACCATTCTTGAAACCACAGAAATGTTGTCATCAGGAAGGTAACTAAAGCAAAATCTAAAACTGTCTACTTCCCTTATTCCTGAAAGCACTGACACTGCAGACAGCATTGAGAATGGCAGGCCCAGGGGCCGAATGACAAACTTTTTATGGATAACATTTCTTTTGATAAGACCTAAAGAACTGTAGCCAGTCCAGAGAAGACTAACTAGAGTGACCAGAGACAAAGTCCTCTGTGCCCATCCCCACCCTCTCTCCTTCTTCAGCATTAAGGTATACATGACACATATCAGCAGTTCTCAATCTGCTGCAAGTTAAGAATCACTTGGGCTTCACCCCAAACCAATTAAGTCAGAACTTTTTGGGGCCCAGGCTCCACAATTAGAAATCTCCCAGGGACTTCCAGTTTCTGATCTGGCATGCCAGGAGTTTAGAGATCATCACTCCAGGCCAGGCATGGTGGCTTACACCTGTAATCCCAGCACTTAGGAGGCTGAGGTGGGAGGATTGCATGAGCCTAGGCGTTCAAGACTAGCCTGGCCAATATAGCAAGACTTTGTCTCTACAAAAAATTAGTCAGGTGTGGTGGTGTGCACTTGTAGTCCCAGCTACTCAGGAGGCTGAGGCAGGAGGATCGCTTGAGCCCAGGAGTTTGAGGCTGTTGTAAGGGAGATACAACCCCCCACTCACCCCACCCCCACTCCTTCCCTGCTTGCTTAAGCAACATCTTGTTTTTGCTGCCAACACCTGTGTCCTCAAGGTTACACGACCACCAGCACCAGCCTGTTTCCTCAAGGCCACGTCTCGGGGCTACGTGACTACCAGCACTTGCTTTCTCAGGACTATATGTGCTGCATGACCACCAGACCCCAGCTAGAGGGTATAAAGGGACCCACAAAAGAACAAAGGTGCTGGTTCTTCTTTAAGGTCAACCTTTCTTTCCTTTCCCTCTAATAAATTTTCTTTAACCACTCAGCTCATCCTCTTTTTCTCCGCACTTGCCTGACAGCTATGGTGAGCTGGGATCATGCCACTGCACTTTAGCCCGAGTGACAGAGTGAGACCCCCAAGTTAAACAAAAAGAGAGAGAAAAATTATCCCTCCATCTTAACATACAGTTGAACAAACTGAAAAACTAACAACTTAGCAACTCTTCTTAGATCCTTCAGAGAAGTGAGGTCACAGGGAAACTGCTGCCCCCCAAACTGGGGGGATGGACAGGCAAATACAGAGACTCACAACACACCGGAGCAGAAACCCAACTCAGTGTGAACCTGTACTGAGTAGAAAAACCTGAACTGTAATGACAAATTGCTGGAGGCTCAGTGTGGACAAGTATGAGAGATTAAAAACTTCAGGGAGACCCAGTCATGGGGTGGGAGCTCATGCTTTGTGTGATTTACCTCCAGAAGCTCTATGGCTCTCTATGAGATAAAAAGTGTTTCAGTCTCCCATCACAGGGAGGAGAAAAGTAACCATTTTGAACTATGCCAGAATACTCTGTTCTTCTTACAGATGCAACCTCGAGAGAAGAAACGATTTTACCAGAGCCTAACATACCAGGGCTTTATCAGAGTCTAACTAATCTTGGAGAAGGGAAAGACCTAACTCCTGCTACTCTAGCCTTCCACACAGGGAAAGGAAATACTCAATGACGATCCCTTCTAGCCATTCTGTACCACCTAAGAGGGTGGAAAAAGGAGAAACTGAGAAGCACTTGTGCAGTTCACAGCCCAGAGGCACAGGCTCACCAAAAGCCGGGACCTAATCATAGGACCTTAGAATACTTCCCTTCTTCCCACACTTTATGACTACATTACTGAAGACCTATATACCAAATTTTCTTTTACCTAGTAGATCATGTCCAGCTTTCAAAAAAACCCCAAAAGTTACGAGACTTACTAAAAGACAGGAAGCACAGTTTGAAGAGACAGAACAAGCATCAGAACCAGACACAGATATGTCAGGGATATTGAAATTATTAGACAATGAATTAAAAACAACTATGATTAATATGCTAAGGGCTTATATTAGTATTCTCCAGAGAGGTGGAACCAATAGGACAATAGGGGAGATATATCTATATATCTATATATCTATATATATATCTCCTGCATGTATGTATAGATAGATGGATAGCTATAGCTATAGTTGAGAGAGGATTAGGGAAATTGGCTTATGCAGTTATGGAGGCTGAGAAGTTCCACAACAGGCCTTTGCAAGCTGGAGTCCAGGTCCAAAAGCCATTGAACCAGGGAAGCCAATGATGTAACTCTCACTGTGAGGCCAAAGATGCTTGAGAACCCTGGGGTGGGGGATAAGGGGATGGGGGACAGGGATGCTGATGTAAGTCCTGGAGTCTAAAACCCAGAAAGCCTGGAGTTATGATGTCCAAGGGCAGGAGGCAAAGGTTGCCCCAGCTCTAGGAGAGATAGATAGATGGATGATTAGATATAGATAGATAGATAGATAGATAGACAGACAAATGGATGGATGATAGACAGACACAGAATGAAATTGACTTTCCTCTGCCTTTTTTGCTCTATCAGGGTCTCCTAGCTTATTGGATACCCATCCACATTGAGAGCTGATATCCCCCGTTCAGTCCAGCGACTCACATGCCAGTCTCCTCCAAAAAACACTCTCACAGACATGCCCAGATATAAGGCTTTACCAGCTACATCTAGGTGTCCCTTAATTCAGTCAAGTTGGCACCTAAAGGTAGCTATCACAGGGCTTGGATGGAAAAAGGTAGACAACATACGAGAACAGAAGGGTAATGTAAGCAGAGAAGTGCTCAGGTCAAAAAAACTGTAACAGAAGTGAAGGAATGGCTTTGATGGGCTTATTAGTAGGCTGGACATGGCCGAGGAAAGAATCTCTGAGCTTGACGATTTGTCAATAGAAACCTTAAACACTGAAAAGCAAAGAAGAAAGACTGAAAAAAATCTCACAATAGTCAAGAATTGTGGGACAACTACAAAAGGTTTAACATACATGCAATGGAAACAACAGAAAGAGACAAGAATAAAATGAATATTTGAAGTACAATGACTGAGAATTTCCCCCCAAATTAATGTCAGACGCCAAACCACAGATCTAGAAAGCTCAGAGAATATCAAGCAGAAGAAGTGCAAAAATATACAAACACAATTTATATTATAGATTGTTCTTGATGTTGGGCGTTCTTTGGGTTTTGACAAATTTATCAAGAATGTATCCACCATTATAACATCATATGGAATAGTTACATTGTCCTACAAATTCTCAGTGCTCTGCCTGTTTATCCTGCCTTTCCTCCTAAACCCTGTGGACTTTGGCTGGTAATCTAAAGTAACAAATGTACCAGTCTGGTGCAGGTTGTCGATAGTGGTGAGGTTGTGCATGTGTGGGTACAGGGAGTATATGGGACTCTCTTTACCTGCCGCTCAGTTTTGCTGTGAATCTAAAACTGCTCTAAAAAAAATTAACTCTAGGACCAGGAGCAGTGGCTCACACCTATAATCCCAGCACTTTGGCACTTTGGGAAGCCGAGGTGAGAGGATTGCCTAAGCCCGCAGGTTCGAGACCAGCCTGGGCAACTTGGTGAGACCTCATCTCTAAAATAAATCAAAAAATTAGCCGGGCATGATGGTGCGTGTCTGTAGTTCCAGCTACTTGGAAGGTTGAGGAGGAAGGATCGCCTGAGCCCATCAGGTTGAGGCTGATGTGGCTGGGAGTGTGCTAATAACCTCCAGCCTGGGTGACAGAGTGAGACTCCAACTCAAAACAAACAAGCAAATTAACAAAAAAAAAGAAAAAAAATTAACTCTATTAAAACCTCTCCCAGAAAGTCCAACATGCAGATTGGGAGACCACAGTTATATAGGATACAAGAAGTAGAAAAGAGTCATGGTTAATAGTGGTCACTGGCTGAGTTAACAGGCTTCCAGGATTCAAATCCCAGATCTGCAATTACCAACCAGGTTGTTTTCTTAAACCTTTTAAGTTTTGGTAGTCTCATTCATAAAATATGGATTATAGTATTCACTTCATAGGTTTACTGGGAAAACTGAATAATCCATGTGAAGTGTTAGGCATTTGCCTTGCATATTGTAAGTGCTCAATACATACTAGTTTTTACATTCTGGACTCTTGCAGTTATCATCACTCTCCCTTCTACACATCCTTCTCATCTAAGTAGGACTTAATAAACGACTTGTGATTCCGAGAACACAATGGGCTCCCCCTCACGTACAGACATCGATGTGTGCTGCTGCTATAATTGGGCAATCTCCCAGCTCAGCCCACCTTTCTGATTTTGTGTCAGACTCCCTCTCCTCCCTGCCTTGTCTCAGGCATGTTCCCTGTGGGAGGCCTCCCTGACTCCAGTGTGGTCTGGGTACTTTTGCTGCTTATCTTCAATTTGCTGATCTGGATCCAATCTTCACCCTACTGTCTGTCCCCACGGCTGACCTGGATGGTCTGCATCACCGAGTTTGTTCACTCTGGCCGATGTGGGTTCAGCCAAAAGGAAGCCTTGGCAAGAGATCCAAGGGAAGGAGAAGGATGAGGTCTGGGTATTGATTCCCCCAGTCTCCTCCTTCTGGGTCTTCCTGGGGCTGTGAAGGTCTTGGCTCCCACAAATGATGCCCATCATACCCCTGAAAGACACAATCTTGAATGCCATAATCCCAAAAGTTGAAATTCTGAAAGATCAAAATCCCTAAGGTCTAAAGTCGCTAACATCCAAAATCTCCAAAATCACAGTCCCAAAAGATTAAAATTCTGAATGTTAAAATCCTGAAAGTTGAGCTCTGCGGAAGGGATTAGTGTGTTTTCAGTCATAGTTCAGATAGTTGCAACCTGTTAGTTGCATCATGTTAGGCAGATTATTACCTTGTTATTGTCTTTATTTTCATTTGGTGGAAAATTAAGATGAGCGAATTGACCATGTGATGGGGCAACAATAAAAGCCTCACTTTAAAAATGTGCCATTTCTAACCACATGCAAATGATTAAAACAAGATCCCTACCTATCGCTTACACAAAAATCAACTCTAAATGGATCAAAGACCTAAACATAAAACCTCAAACTATAAGAACCTTAGAAAATGCAGGAGACACCCTTATGGAAATTGGAAATTTCTTACTTTCTTAGGGACAAGCAATACATGTTATGGTCTGTTATTTCCAGCAGATGGCAATATTTGGTGCAGATTGTCCAGGCTCTCTTTGTAGTTGAAGTCCAAACTTCATAATGCATATTTTAAAGTATCGCTTTTTTTTTTTTACAAGACTTGATATGAATGAACTCAGTTAAGGCAAAGGATAGGCTGGTAAAGGGATGCATGTAGTTCAAATTTTGACAAATTAAGTTATATTCTGTTATTGCAACAATATTTTTTAAAGGAGTTTCTAGAAAAATACAATACTTTAATAGGTGGCTAAGGTAGAATCTGTCCATGGAATGAGTATTTTTTTAATTTATCAGTTCTATAAATTATGACTTTCTTATAGGTTTTTAAAAATAGTTCATTTTGAAACAATTTCAGACTTACAGAAAAATTACCAAAACAGTACAGTGAACTCCTGTAGTCCCTGATTAAAAGATGCGCCGATTATTAACATTTTATCTCATTTGCTGGCAGAGCATGGTGTCTTAATGCCTATAATCCCAGCACTTTGGGAGGCTGAGGTGAGAGGATTGCCTGAGCCCATGGGTTCAAGACCCGCCTGGGCAACTTAGCGAGACCTCATCTCTACAATAAATCAAGAAATTAGCTGGGTGTGGTGATGCGTGCCTGTAGTTCCAGCTACTTGGAAGGCTGAGGTGGAAGGATCGCCTGAGCCCAGCAGGTTGAGGCTTCAGTGGTCGTGAGCGTGCCACTAGCACTCCAGCCTGGGTGACAGAGTGAGACTCCAACTCAAACAAAAGCAAAAGCAAAACAAAACAGCAACAAAATTTTACCTTATTTACTCCACTCTTCACTCTTCTGTGTATGTGCCCATTATTATGAGTCTTTATCTGGATCTTTTGAGAGCTAGATGTTGTCCAGTCATGCCTAAACACTCTAGAGAATGTTTCCCTTAAAACAAGGTCACTCTCCTATCATACAACCCTCCAAATCAGGAATCAATACTGGTACTCTACCATCCAATCCACATCCATCCACTCACATTTCTTTCTTTCTTTTTTTTTTGAGTTGGAGTCTCACTCTGTCACCCAGGCTGGAGTGCAGTGGAACGCTCACAGCCACCGCAACCTCAACCTGCTGGGCTTAGGCGATCCTTCTGCCTCAGCCTTCCAGTAGCTGGAACTACAGGTGTGCGCTACTATGCCTGGCTAATTTTTTTGATTTATTGTAGAGATGAGGTCTCGCCAAGTTGGCCAGGCTGTTCTCTAACCTTGGGCTGAGGCAATCCCCTCACCTCAGCCTCCCAATGTGGTGAGATTCCAGGCTTGAGCCACCGTGCTCGGCCAATCCACTCACATTTCACCAGCTGGTCAACAGTGTCACCCTTTTTGTTTCTGGTTCACAATTCTATCCAGGATTATGTGTTGCATTTAGTTTTTGTCTCCTCCAATCTGGACCAGTTCATTAGTCTTTCATACCTATGAAATTTTTAAAGGGAACAGATCTTACATTTTGTAAGATGACCATGACCTGAGTGTGTCTGATGTTTCTTCATGACCAGACTTAGGCCATTCATTCTTGGCAGGAATACCACAGAAGTGATACATCACATCAGAAGGTACGTGATGTTAACCAGTCTCGTCACTGGTAATGTTAACCATGATCACATGACCATCATGATTTAAGTGAAATCCATTGTTGAATTAAAACCCATTTTAATTAAAATCTATCACTTGGGGCCAGATGCAGTAGCTCAAGCCTGTAATCCTAGCACATAGGGAGGCCAAAGAGGGAGGATCACTTGAGCCCAGGAGTTGAGAACAAATAATAAAATAAAATCTATCATTGGGTTTTAATTTTTTTAAAAAAGCAATGTATGATGACTTTCCTCATATGTCCCAAATTTCAGAAAAAGTATCTAAAGATAACCAATTTTAAATAAGTCATTTCAAGCATAGCTTGGTCATTCTGTGCCAGTGTTTTTCTTTTGCTAAGAGTATACCATTGATTTGAGGGGTAATACTGCATTAACAGCTCAAGTGTTTATTGGGGATTATCATTTAAGATCCTCATCTATTGGTGATATTTTATTTTATTTTTGAGTTGGAGTCTCACTCTGTTGCCCAAGCTGGAGTGCAGTGGCATGCTCACTGCTACCGCAGCCTTGACTTGCCGGGCTCAGGCGATCCTTCCGCCTCAGTCTTTCATGTGGCTGGAACTACAGAGCATGCACCATCATGCCTGGCTTATTTTTTGATGTATTGTAGAGACAAGGTCTCACCAAGTTGCCCAGGCTGGTCTTGAACTCCTGGGATCAGGCAATCCTCTTGCCTTGGCCTCCCAAAGTGTTGGGATTACAGGTGTGAGCCACTGCACCCAGCTATTGGTGATATTTTAAAAGAAAACTGTTAACAAGTTGAATTTGATTGCACATCTGGAGGAACATCTTGAGTCAAAATTATGGGTTTTTTAGTATTTTATTCAGTCCTGAAAGCTCAAATGTTAAAAAATTCTTTTTATAAGCTTATAGCTACAACATCTCCAAATACTTAACATAAAAATGTAAAATATTGGAGTATTTGTTAAGAAATGATAGGTTACATTGAACAAGTTTCTGTAATCAAACAAAATACACTAATAATAAACCTATTTGCAGCGGGTGAAGTTGGTAAGTTGCAATGAAGCAAGTTGTCTTTTAGTTTAAGTAATTATAACAACAATAGTTGTGTGTTTGTATGTGGTGAAGACTTCAAACCATATAGAAAATGAATAAGTAAATTTCTCCCCTCCTTTGCCCTCAAATTTGTACTCTCTTCCTCTAATAGTAAAACCATTATTTTTTTCTTATCCTTTCAGAAAAATGCTTGCACCTACAAGATATGTATATTGTCTTTTTGGGGGGGAAATGGAATTTTTCTATACACAGTTTTCCCCTTTCTTTTTTCACTTAATGCTGCTTCATAGACATATTATCACCTATAGATGCACATCATTCTTTTTAATGGTTATATAGTATTTGCTAGCATGATTTACCATAGTTTATTCTCATTGTGATGGGCATTTTTGGTTGTTTTTAAGTTTTTGCATTTACAAAGAAAGTTACGGTAATTCTCATTATGTATATCTTTGTGTACCTTTTCAAGTATGATGTAAAGTTACAATGAAGATGGAAATGTGGTCGGGACAAAAGGAAATGAAATATAGGGTACATTTAGGGTTACAGGCAAATAGTAGCAAAAATATGTCATTTTTGGTAAATAGCAATAAGCTCAAATTATTTTCTTCCTAGTTCCTTTTTGAAATGAGGTACAATATCAGGAAATGAAAATAAGATAAAAATGTCAAGGTAGATCACACAGTTCCATGAAGTTAAAAGTAAAGAAATGAAGAAAGCACAAGTAGAATAGTTTCACTGTTTGAGGATTATAACCAGCAAAAGGTCAGCCTAAAGTTTTGTCATATGATTTTATATTTTTATTTTAGGAAAACAAAAATGTCAAGTGGGCTTCTAGATGGGATTATATTTTGGAGACTATGCCTCATACCAACATTCTGTGGTTTAGGTAAGCACTCCATGAAATAAAGAATAAGTTACTTTGGGGTAGGAAATGTAAATATGTATATTTAAATTAAGGTATTTTGTCATCACAGATGATTTTAGGTGACTTTTTTTTTCTTCTCTGTGGCTAGTCTCCCCTCTTCTCCCCTCCCCCCACCTCCCCATATACTCAATGAAAAGGAAAAAAAAGGATAAATGTGTTTTAAATATACTAATGTTTATGTTGAAGGGACAGAGAAACCTGAAAGTCATGGAGATACTGTGTCTGCATGCAAAGAATATTGGGAATATTGGGGTGGGAAGTAGATGAGATATGAAGACTGTGAAAGTGGGCACTATACAAGAGATGAAAAACAAACAGAATGGAAGCTTTTATGGGTTCAGAAAGTCTGAGCGCACTAGAGAGTACAGAAAAGTGGTAACCAGCTGGGGTAGAGGAAAGTAGGGATGTCTTGGAAAACTGAGAAAAGGGTGAGAAGAAGGTGAAAGGATTACATAAGACAAACCACCATCTTTCAAGTGGCTATTTAATCAAGACAGGTCATAGTTAGGAGAGGTTCGCGTGGAGATAATGTCTGCCAGAATTGGACAATTTATTCTTTTTACTTCCTAGTATGATGCCAAGCACTGTGGTAGCCTCTCAGATACAATGATGAATAGGGCAGATGAGACTTCTGCTTGCATGAAGCTTATATTCTAGTGGAATCAGTGAAAAGACCTGATTCCTCAAGAATCTTCAACAGGATCAAATCCCACAGAAGTCTGATTGTGGAAGTAGTTTTGACACGAAATTGAGGGATGGACCAACTGAGAACCTAATGATTGGGGTTGTGATAAAATGCTGAGAGTAGGAGTAGGATGTTAAGTTAGTAACTTAGGAGACCGAGCAAAGACGTGAATAAAAAGAAACTGATGTGCATATATAGTATTTTATTAGTATTTTATCCTGCAGTAAAGCAATTTTAGATGAAAGAAGACTACACAGTAAAAATGAAAGTAAGGAATGGTGTGATACTATGAGTATGGTATTCTCAAGTGATGATTTTCCTTTACTCCCTCTGCCTTTAAAATGAGAATATCTTCCCTTCCTTTTCGTGTTCTTATGCCCCCACCCTCACTCCTCCTCCTCTTTGTCCTTCTCCTCCTCCTTATGGTAGCTTTTCCAGAGAGTCTTCTGTTTGGGCAACGGTTCAGATCTCATTTTGCCACCACCCCCTGAAATTTCCTTAAATAAAATTTGTTTAAATGGTTTCTCCAAAGGGGTTGTGAAAGTGAGGAACCTCTAGATAGATTGTGGGGGCTAATCTCTAGTAGTAATAAGAAGTATAATGTAACAATGAATATACTGTAATTTCTGCCATGAGCTAATTTACTTATAACACTTAACAGACATGTTAGACATCAGTCATCTTATTGGTATCTCACTAAAACAATGCCGGCCTTTTCATAGATTCTGGTGAAACTTTTTGGTGTGTGTAGATTTGGCTGGGGATGGGGAGTGGGATAGTGGATGGTTTGGGGATAGTGGTTTTTTTTTTTTTGGAATTGGGTTCTTACTCTGTCGCCTAGGCTGGAGTATGGTGATACAATCATGGCTCACTGCAGTCTTGACCTCCTGGGCTCAGGTGATCCTTCCACCTTAGTCTCCTGAGTATCTGGGGCTATAGGCATGTGCCACTACACCCAGCTAATTTTTTGATTTTTTTGTAGAGATGAGGTCTCACTATGTTGCCCAGGCTGGTCTCGAATTGCTGGGTTCAAGCAATCCTCTTGCCTCAGCCTCCCAAAGTACTGAGATTACAGGCATAAGACACCACGCCCAGCTTCTGGGGATAGTTTTTAATTTTTAATTTTAAAAACAGTAAGTAAGATGTGGTAGATAACTGGTCCTTGGGGTCTTTGCCCTGAAGCCCATAGAGTGATAGCGTTAAAAGACCATAACCTCGGTCCATTGGCTAAGTCCCTCAGCCATTAGTTCAACCTGTGACTTTTGAACTTTTGTTCCCAGTTCCATGCTCTAGAACTAAGTTTGTATGACTGATCTCATTCATTTATCCTTATTTCTTTTAAAAAATGTACTCTTAAAATACATTAAGAATAGTCTTTTATTACTTTATTTGTAGTACACTTTTGTAATATAGCTTTAGGTTCATTTAATATATTGATGCATTCAGTTTTTGCTCTAAGTTTAACCCTGGAAAATTGATTGGCATAATGATAATTTGGATGTTTTTCTTTATATGTATAAGCATTTTTTTAGTGTTCCATTAAGAAATTTGAGATCTAACTTTTTTCCTTTCTTAATTTTTCTAGTATTATGAATTCCTTTGTTATTGTTCTTATCTTATCTGGAATGGTGGCTATGATCATATTAAGGACTCTTCATAGAGATATTATCAGATATAATCAGATGAAGTCTTCTGTAAGTAAAAATGCACATATTTGATTCAACAAGTACTTGAGTGCCTACTCTGTCCAGTTCTCAGTGTTATATTTCTACTTAGATATTAACACATTGAATACAACACATTTTTGATACCTAATAATTTTGCATATCATACCAAATCAGAAAGAATAGAGTTGTGTCGATTATTTATTTATTTATTTTTGAAACAGAGTCTCACTCTGTTGCCCAGGCTGGAGTACAGTGGCACCATAATAGTTCACTACAGTCTTGACTTCCTGGGCTCAGGCGATCCTTCTGCCTCAGGCTTCCCAGTAGCTGGGATTATAGGCACCTGCCATCATACCTGGCTAGTTTTTTGATTTTTTTTGGTAGAGACAAGGTCTTGCTATGTTTTCAGGCTGGTCTTGAACTCCTGGGATCAAGCATTCCTCTTGCCTTGGCCTCCCAAAGTTCTGCGATTACTGGTGTGGGCCACAACATCTGGCTGGTATAGTAGTTTTTTTTTTTCTTTTTTTGCTTTGTGGTCTTGCTCTGTTGCCCAGGCTGGAGTGCAGTGGCACTGTCACAGCTCACTGCAGCCCCAACTTCCTGGATTCAGGCAATGTATAGATTTTTTTAAACTTCAGGTAAGTCTATTAGAGAGTTGTTTGTTATCAACTCTGGTTATATTATTTTTATGAGTTTCTGAACTCTCAAAATATCATTATTTAAGATTTTCATTGATTTGTAGCATGAGATAAATATACCAAACATTGCAAAATACTATAATTTAGGTTATACTGTTTATACTGTTTTGACTCTTGTAATCATTTGTGTATTGGTGAATTTTTAATTTCTGTAACATTGGTCAAGTTCTTTATGTAGGTTAACTCATTTTGCTTTCTTCATGAAAAGCAAGTCAGTTGTGTGCTTAATGTAATTAACATACTCTCTCCAATGAAAACCTTTGAGTAAGGAGTGACTTATTTATGTGGCAGGATCACGTACCTTTCAGAGACCTGCTAAATTCATAATGAGCCATTGGTTTCCAGTCAGTCTGTCTTTAAAGGAAAATTCTGTTTCATCTAACTTTCAGAGTGCTTGTAACTTTCTGTCATAGTAACTTGGATGTTTATTAGAGGCTTTCTCATGTGCAGGAAGATGCCCAGGAGTTTGGTTGGAAGCTGGTTCATGCGGATGTATTCAGGGCTCCAAAGAGTGGAATGTTGCTGTCAGTCTTCCTGGGTCAAGGAACACAAGTTTTGATCATGACATTTATTACTTTATGTGAGTACACTCAAATTTATCCATCCCCCCCTGCAAGTCAGGGCCTTACTCTATTGCCCAGACTGGAGCACAGTGGCATGGTCACAGCTCACTGCAGCCTCAAACTCCTGGGCTGAAGCAATCCTCCCTTCTCAGCCTTCCAAGTAGCTGGGACTGAAGGTATACACTGTCACACCTAACTTCAGATATATTTGTAGTAAATTGTCGACATGTTAAACTTTGGTTCATGTGTTCAAAAATACTTTGAAAATTATACCCTGAAGTTTATGGAAGTTTTCATTTTATAGTACTTAGTTTTCTATCTTCTCAAATTAAGGATATGAGTCTAAGAACATCAAGAACATTCCATTGCTTCTTTAGTTGTGATTAGTTTATTGCAAGCTCCAATACACATATTCCTTGCTCTGCAAAATAAATAAACTCTTGAAAATCAGTATGTGAGCAGAATTCATATTTCAAGTGGGCTAAGGGGGTGCATGATTCAAAGGCTAGCTTTCTGAAATGCTATGGCAAGCCTAAGTGCTGGTTTTTAAGTGTATAAACAGAATGGCATCTTTAGTAGGCTCACAATGGCTCATGATCCCTAGCTGCCTTCATTTATAAGCTAAAAGTGGAGCTTGTCAGTTTTTGATAGTGAAGGTAGTGATTTTCGTAAACAAAGCTGCTGTAAAAAATGGCTTATTAGGTATTTCAGATGTCAATGATAATTTCCAAATTCAGCTTTTAAGGTTATATTTTCCAGAGACTAAGTCTTACTTTTTTTTTATTCTCCACCTTGAATAAAAGAAAACAAAGGAAATTTCTGTGGGAAAAAATGATTTCCTGTTTTTATTTTATTTTATTTTTGAGTCAGAGTCTCACTCTGTCACCAAGGCTAGAGTGCAGTGGCACGATCATGGCTTACTGCAGCCTCCAACTTTTGAGCTCAAGCAATCCTCCTGCCTCAGCCTCCCAAGTAGCTGGGACTACAGACATGCACCACCATGCCTAACTATTTTTTTCATTTTTTTTTTTGTAGAGACAAAAGTCTCACTATGTTGCCCAGGTTGGTCTCCAACTTCTGGGTTCAAGCAATCCCCCTGCCTTGGCCTCCCAAAGTGCTAGGATTACAGGTGTGAGCCACCATGCCCAGCTGGTTTGCTATTTTTAAAGTGACTACTGGAGTAGGGATATTTTGTTTGATTTTAATTCAGTCAGTGAAATTAAAGACTAACTCAACTTGAAAACTTACTTCCATTTACCTTGAATTGAAAATCAGACCTTTTTCTTTTTCATTTTTTTGGTTTTAGTTAGAGTCTCACTCTGTCACCCAGGCTGGAATGCAGAGGCACGCTCACAGCCACTGCAGCCTCGACCTGCTGGGCTCAGGTGATCCTTCCACCTCAGCCTTCCAAGTAGCTGGAACTACAGGCATGCACTACTATGCCTGGCTAATATTTTT
>CAUYQG010125161.1:0-28557 GCA_963574415.1 Tarsius wallacei | reverse complement strand
CTTGAAAACCCAAGAGAATCTGTCAAAAACCTCCTTACACTGATAAAGGACTTTGGCAAAGTCTCAGGATATAAAATAAATGTGCAAAAGACAATCGCATTTCTTTACACCAATAATAAACAAACAGAAACTCAAATAAAAAACACAATGCCATTCACAATAGTCACAAAAAAATTGAAATACCTTGGCATCTTCCTAACCAGAGATGTGAAAGACCTTCACGGTGAAAACTACAAAACACTGCTCAAAGAAATCAAAGATGACACAAACAAGTGGAAAAATATTCCATGCTTATGGATTGGAAGAATCAACATTGTGAAGATGTCCATCTTACCTAAGGCAATCTATAGATTTAATGCAATACCCATCAAATTACTAGTAACATTCTTCTCAGAGCTCGAAAAAAAATACAGGAATTCATATGGAAACACAAACGACCAAGAATAGACAGAACAATCCTCAGCAAAAAAAAAAAAACAAAGCAGGTGGTATCACACTACCAGACTTCAAACTTTACTTTAAAGCTACAATAATCAAAACAGCTTGGTATTAATACAGGAACAGGCATATAGAACAATGGAATAGAATTGAGATCCCAGAAGCAAAACCTCAATTTCTCAACCAACTCCTCGACAAAGCTTCCACTATCTACCCCTGGGGAGAGGCCAACCTATTCAGTAAATGATGCTGGGAAAACTGGCTGACCACATGCAGAAGACTCAAACAGGAGTCCTATCTATCCCTATACACAAAAATTAACTCCAAATGGATCAGAGACCTAAATGTAAAACCTCAAACCATAAGAACCTTAGAAAATGCAGGACACACCCTTATGGAAATTGGAACTGGCATCCAATTCCTGAACAAAACCCGAACGCACGGGCTATAAGAGATAAGATAGACAAGTGTGACCTCATTAAAATGACAAGATTCTGCAAAGCCAAAGAAACCATCAAGAGAGCAGGAAGACAGACCACAGACTGGGAAAAAGTATTTTCCAACTCCAGGTCTGACAAAGGCCTAAGATCTAGGATCTACAAGGAACTCAAACATGCTGAAAAGAAAAAACAAACAACCCCATTATAAAGTGGGCAAAAGATATGAACAGACATTTCTCAAAGGAAGACATCTGAGCAGCCAACAGACACATGAAGAAATATTCATCCTCACTAATCATCAAGGAGATGCAAATTAAAACTACACTGAGATACCACCTAACTCCAGTCAGAATGGCAATTATCAATAACTCAAAAAATAATAAATGCTGGAGAGGATGCGATGAAAAGGGAACACTACTACACTGTTGGTGGGAGTGTAAACTAGTGCAACCTCTGTGGAAAGCAGTGTGGCGATTCCTAAAAGCTCTAAATATCGACCTCCCATATGACCCCGCAATCCCCCTATTGGGAATATGCCCTGAAGAACTCAAATTACTCTATAAAAAAGATACCTGCACACATATGTTTATTGCAGCATTGTTCACAATAGCAAGAACCTGGAAGCAACCATGCTGTCCATCAAAAGAGGATTAGATTAAAAATGTGGTACATATACACGATGGAATACTACACATCCATAAAAAAGAACAAAATCCTGAATTTCGCAGCAATCTGGATGGAACTAGAGTCTATAATACTGAGTTTTCTCTCACAGAAACAAAGATCTGAGTATCATATGTTCTCACTCATATAGTGGACCTTGAACATCTATCATAACACAGTAAGAAAAGTATTGACATTGGCGGGAAACTATGGGGGGGTAGGGAGGGGAAGGGAGGTGGGATTAACGATAGTCAATATCTGTTTGGGAATGGGGAGACACCCCCTATCAACAAGGGTGCCTGAACGATGCATATTTGTATACTTAACCCTTAACTCTACCCCACAATTTTAAAATAAAAATATGTTTAAAAAAACAAAGTAAAATAAAATGTACAATTTTGTGAATTTTTATAGTTATATACAGTGACAAAATCACCACAAAAATCAAGATTTTTAATACCCTCATCCCAAATGCCTGCTACTCTTTGTAGTTTAATCCCTCCTTCAGTTCACGTGTTTTTTGTGGGTTTTTTGAGTTGGAGTCTCACTCCATTGCCCAGGCTGTAGTGCAGACATGCTCACAACCACCCCAGTGTCGACCTCCTGGGTTCAGGCGACCCTTCCACATTAGTCTTCCAAGTAGCCGGAACTACAGGCATGAGATACCATGCCTGGCTAATATTTTTTATTTTTTTATTATTATAAAGATGTGGGGTACAATTCAGGATTAAGTATACAAATGTTGATTATGCAAGTATCCTTGTTGATGAGGTATGCCCCTCCCTCTCCTAGCAGTGTATTCCTCAACAGTCAATCCCACACCTCTTTCCTGACAGCTTCCCACTACTGCCAATCCCTTTCTTATAGTATTACAATTGTTCAAGATCTGCTTATGAGTGAGAACATATGGTACTCTGTTCTTTGTTATAGATCACTGAGTATGATCGACTCCAAATCCATCCAAGTTGCTGCGAAGTCCATACGTTTGTCTTTCTTTATGGCTGCATAATATTTCATTGTGTATATGTACCACATTTTTTAAATCCAGTGCAGCTTCAATGGGCAGGCAACGTGGTTGGTTCCATGTTTTTGCTATTGTGAATAGAGTTGCAGCAAACATACGTGTGCAGGTATCTTTTTTGTAGAATGATTTGAGTTCTTCTGGGTGTATTTCCAATAGGGAAATTGCTGGTTCAAATGGAACGTCAATTTCTAGTTCTTTCAGAAATTGCAACACTGTCTTCAAAAGAGGTTGCACTAGTTTGCATTCCCACCAGCAGTGTAGAAGCATTCCTTTTTCTCTGCATCCTTGCCAACATCAGTTGTTGTTTGTTTTATTAATGATGGCCATTCTTACTGGAATTAGGTGGTATCTCAATGTGGTTTTGATTTGCATTTCTCTGATGATGAGTTAGGCTGTGCACTTTTTCATGTGTCTCTTGGCTGCCCATATATCTTCTTTTGAGAAGTGTCTATTCATGTCTTTTGCCCACTTTTTAACCATTTAAAATGTACAATTTTATGAGTTTTGATAGTTATATACAGTCATGAAATCATCATCAAAATCAAGACTTCTTATATCTTCATTCCAAATGCCTGTTACTGTTGTAGTTTATCCCTTCATCAGCTAATGTTTTTTTTTTTTTTTTTGAGTTGGGGGGTCTTACTCCATCGCTTAGGCTGTAGTGCACTGACACACTCACAGCCACCCTAAAGTTGACCTCCTGGGCTCAGGTGACCCTTCCACCTCAGTCTTCCAAGTAGACGGAACTGCAGGCGCACATTACCATGCCTGGCTAATTTTTTTTTTAATCGTATAGACGAGGTCTCGCCAAGTTCTCGTTGGCCTGGTCGTGAACCTGTGAGCTCAGGCAATCCTCTTGCCTCAACCCCCCAAGGTGCTGAGATTACAAGCTTAAACCACCGAGCCTGGCCGTGTTTTTTTTTAAACTGTGAACTGTCAGACCACAACATACTGTCTTTCTAATCCATGACTTCTTGCATACCCTCTCACAGCTTTTCCTCATAATTCTACTTCTTTTACTAACTAGTGAAAATGGTCAAGCACTTCAACTCCATTACTTCCAGCTGTCTTAATCTTCTGCTGAACTTGCCTTTCCCTTCACCAGTCCTGAAACAATCATTTCCCCCTGTCCCCCACTTCTGCTTCAAGCTATAGAGTTCCACTGGAGAAAAAGTACATATCCTTTTAGATTGGATCCATTGCAAATTTGTAATCTCCAAACTCAACTCTCAGCACAGCTCAACAAGTCTTTTACTGATCCTTGTTTGTTTCCCTTTTTTGTATCCCACAGTAGCTGTTCTAAACCTTACTAATTGCATTGTCCTTTCAGGCCTTACTTTAAGCAGAGTTTAGCCTCCTGCCTCAGTGATATTCTACAAATGTTCCTTCTCTCAGTCTTCAAATATATCTGTATTTTAACTCATTTTTTTCTCATTAAATTATGTCTCAGAAGACGATGTATTCCTACTTCGTTCCAAATATAATCTCTGCGTGATGTACTTAAGCTCATGTCCTTCCATTTCCACCAAGACTTTATTTCATCAATTATTCACCCTCTCCTTTTTATTTGATCTTGGCCTCTTTCTCTCTTCTCTTTCTTCCTCTATTGTTCTTGCTTTCTCTGTACACATTTTTTTCTGAATTAATCTGTGTATGTACTCATCTGTGATGACAATTACAATTAAGACCTATAAACAAGGCCTCCCTTAACCATAACTTCTCTTATTAGCTGTTAGCCATTTTTTCAAGATACAAATTCCTTGAAAAAAAATCTATGCTCACAGTTCTACTTCTTTACCTTAACTTGCTCCTCATCTCATTGTGTTGCAGTTTCTACTCATATTGCTCCATCAAAAATGCTCTTGAATTAGGGCATTCATTTAACAATTATTTATTGTGTCAGGGACTATTGAGGTACTGGAGATACAGCCATGAATTAGACAAAGTCCACACTCATTGAATTTACATTCTGGAGGAGGGAGACTGAAAATAAACAAGTAGACCAATAAAATGCACGATGATTTATTTGGGTGCTACCGTCAAGTACTACAATAGCAAGAACAACATATGATGTAATAGAGAATGACTAGGAGAGGGCTATTTAGTTCAAATGATCAGAGAATTCCTCCTTGAGAAGATGGCACTTAAGTTGAACCATGAATGATGAGAAAGAGCTAGTCATACAAAATCTTGTAGAAATATATTTTGAAAGGGGGAACAGCAAGGAGAAAGTGCAGTGTAATGTGCAACTATGTCATTAAAAAGCCAGGGTGAGAGAGGCAGGAAATGATGTTGAAAAGATGGTGAGAGGTCAGATCAAGCAGGTCTTCTGAGTCTGGTAAATATTTTGGATTGTTCTTAATATGGTGACAAGTTATTGTGTTAAGAGCAGAAAAAATTTATGATCTGACTTGCCTGTGTGAATAAGATCACTATGACTGCTGATGGATAATTGACCATAGGGGAGCAAGGATGGCAGCAAGGAGACCAATTACTAGGCTGTTGCTATCGTATAGTCAAGAAGTGGTGGTGTACCAGGTACTTCTTCATGTCTGACTTTTTTTCAGTGCTTTCTGTCTGGTTAACTCCGAATCATAATTCAAAACTCAACTCAACCATTACCTTTTTGGAAAGCCTTATTCAATTTCTAGCCCCTTGTGCCCTAGGCAAAATTAATTGCTCCTTTTTTCTGGGCTTATATAGTTTTTCTTATGACTTTTATTACAGCACATGCCTAGCAGAGTGGTTACATGTACACATCCTGAAGCAAGGTTGTTTGAAATAAAATAACCCTCTTGTGAGTTGAATTGTGTCACAGCAAAATTCATATGTTGAAATTCCAACCCCTGGTACATCAGAATGTGACTTTATTTGGAAGAAGGATAATTACAGATATAATTTCTTAAAATGAGGCCATACTAAGGAAGAGTGGGCCTCTATTTCAATATGACTGATATCCTTATATAAAAGGGATAATCGGACAAAGGCATGCATGCAGGGAGACCACATAAAGATGAAGGCAGAGACGTGGGTGATGCTTTTATAAGCCAATGACTGATAAAGACTGCAGCAAACCACCAGAACCTAGGATAGAAGCAATGAATCCATTTTCTTCCTCACAGTCAACACTTTCATCCCAGACTTCTAGCCTCCTGAGAACTGTGATATGATAAATTCATGCTGTTCTAAGCCATCCAATTTGTTGCAAGTTATTATAGTAGCTCTAGTATACTAACTCCAGGCCGGTTACATAACTTCTTTGTGCTTCAGTTTCTTTATCTCTAAAAGGGGAACGATAACAGTCTCTGCTGAGTAAGTTTCTTCTAATAATTATTACATAAATTAATGCATGTAAAGGTTTTAGAATAGTGTCTGGCACATAGAAAGCATTCATTGTGTTAACTGTTATTCTTCGATTAACTGTGAATTCTCAGAGGGCAGAAATTATCTTTCATTTATCTTTTTGTGCTAAGGCTTTAAGTGCTTGGCACAGAGTGGAACCTCAATATTTGCTAAATGAATTCAGGATTCCTAGGATTTTTTTCCCTGATAAATAAAATTTTTTTGTAATTCTGTGTAGTCTAGACATCCTGAACTCCTACTTCTAGTGCCATGCTATAAAATATTGTCAGTGCTATTCAGGTTGTGGTGACTAATTTGGTTCTAGTCTGCAGCTAAGCTATCATTAGTCTTTTCAAATCTTAGTTTGTACATCTATTAGACGAGATCATTGAGCCAGATGATCTCTAAGGTTCCTTCTAATTTCAAAATTCTGCAAGCCTAGGTCCATGACTATAATTTAGGAAGGCAGTGCATTTGAAGAATGAATTTTTATCATTAAAAAAGTAATGCAATATCTCACAAATCAACCAGAAGGCACTCTCTGGGTATTAAGAGTCTATTTGGCAGGGTTCATGGTGCACTTTCGGTAGGCTATTAAAATGAGCAAGACCTTATGTGCATGTCTGAGTAACTTAATGGTTCCACGTTTCCACAAACCATTCAAAGAATTGTAGGTCTCTTCCCCTGACATGAGCTTTCCAGAACTGCTCCTTTTTTCATCTCTCAAGTGATTATTAATAACAATTCCAAGTCCCACAATTTTTATCTGTAAGCACAACTTTCTGCTTTACAACATTTTGTATGCTGCTTACGTTTTCAAGATGTTTTCTAGTCGAAACAGCTGCAACTGCACTTTGCTTGAAGTCAGGGAATAGTTAGATTCACTAATGCTATCTGAACAAAAACGGGAAAATTAAAACAGTAATTTTCAAACTATAGCTTGCACCAAAAATACTTGATGGTTTCCTTAAAATGTAGTTTTCTTCCTACTCACTGCCAGATTCTGGTTCAACAAGTCTGAGGAGAAGAATGGATGTAAGTTGTATGTCTAATATGCATCTCAAGTAACTACTATGTATGTGATCTCTAGACCATACGTGTATTTTTTTGGAGCTCTATAATGGATATAAAATTCCTTCAAAACAGAGTTAAATTAAATTTTAAATTAACGAAAATTAGCATTTAAATTAACGAAAATTAGCATTTAATAATATCATATCATTTATTTTTATTGTACATATTTAAGGTATACGCATGATGTTTTGATATACTTATCAAACTTTTAAAGAAAATAGATGAATTTGTATAATTCGGAAGAGCAAAATGTCATTATCTGTTTATTCCCATTAATAATCTCATTTACAGATCTTGGTTAGTATGGTTCACATAGCCATGTTAATTCTCAGTTTTCTGGTCTGCTGGTTCTTTTAGAAGAGGAATGAGCTTTTTCCTTTCTCTACCTCTACTTTAGTGCATTGACTTTTGAAAATGCTATGGTTTGTGTCTAGGGAATTTTAGTAAAAGTCAGGTGTTAGCTTTACCACAGTAATAAACAGCCCTCAAATTGCAGCACTTACAACAGGAAACATTTATTTCTTGCTCATGTTTTTTGGTGGCAGGAGATCAGCTGTGGGCTCTGCTCCAGTCTTCAACTCTACCTCACTCTGCTGCATAAATTTCTAATTCAAAGACCTTGGTTAAACGAGCAGCCCCTATCTGATACAGCTGATCTCATGACAAGGGCATGTCAAATAAACCATTGCATTTAAAGCCTATTCAAGGTCATGGCACAAATCATGTCTGCACACATTTCATCAACCAAAGCAGGTCATATGGCCAACACCAAGCATTGTGTAGGTCAGTGTATTTCACTTACAAGAAGGCATCACAAGTTATGTGATGAGTGTGGGGATGTACAATTCTGTTACACAGGAGGAAATAGTTGGAACAATTTGAAAATCTAATAGCCGATTCGATTAACAGTTCTGATTTCAGCCACAAAGTGTTATCTTTTTCAAAGAATCATCCATTTCTATAGAAATCACCTTAACATCCATTCAGGTAATATAGTAAGATTTTAAAGTTGAAATTCAAAGTTTATGATCAATGATTACTGTTTTCATATACATATAGGTGATGCCTTGGATTGGGCATATTGCCATTGGCTTCTTTTTACTTGACTATAAGTTCCATCAGGTTTTCCATAGAATCCTCAGTGCCCAACGCAATGCCTGACCATGCAATTGAAGCATGATAGATTTTTATGGAGTGAAAAAATTAATGTTAAAGGTGGCTTGGACTGACAAGGTACCTAGTAAATCATGTTTCATCAGTGTAGTTTGAACATATTTTTCAAGGATCCCTCAAATTTTACTGATCCCTTAATTCCTTTACGCTTTGGTAATAAAATAGTATTTTTCTTTAAGTGCCCAAGGGTTAGAACAATAGATGAAAAGATGTAAGGAATTCAATATTTTATGGTTTTCTTTATTCAATTGCTCTTGGGGAAAGTAATAAATTTGTTTCATTTTATAAATTCAGAAGATTTGTCTTGTTGATTTTGCGGTATAGAACACCTTGCAAGATGCCTGGTGCTCAGTAAATACATGCTGTTTATTTGAAGTTTCCCTTATAATATTAGGCCAAACATGATCAATTCTTTTTTTTTTTTCATTGTTCTTTAAAACCCCTCTTTGCATCTTCTAGTCTGACAACAAGTATGAAGTGGAGAGCTCAAGTTCTGATATGATCAAAGTCACACTTCCCTACTGTTCAAAATCCATTGTTTTGGGAAGAAGCTTGTGTATTCTAATACTCTGTAAATACTCTGTCTCCTCAGTGCAAGTCCCTTTTCTTATCAAATATCCTGTGACAAAGACAAGATGAGGGGCAATAGAGTTTTTATTCCCCAAGAGCTTGGGGATTTTGGCTTTGAGGGACAGATTTTTTGCTTCAGCATGTTTAGGTATTCCCTCCTACAAAGAAAGAACAATGACCTGTTGATCCTCCAGCTAGAGCCCCAGAATGTGTCTGAAGTTTCAGTAAACACAAAACTTAGAGCTCTACTAGGAACTTCTAATACTCAGTCTACTGGTTTTCTAGGCACTCAGGACTTTTGGGAAATTTATAAGTGATTACTCACTCTAACTTCACTTTATCATCCAAATTTAATAATTTCCATTTAAAAAGGATCCTTGTGGAGTTAGGCACAGCAACTTTCCACTGAATTTAAAATCTTGTTAGCTATATGTTTCAAATTAGATTTTCTTATTTATTTAGTTATTTATTTGGTTGAAATTGTTACTTCTTTCAAATATTTAGTAATTAATAGGAATGTTTGATTTGTTTGTAAATATGCTAAATATCAATTGGTGGAGGATAATGTCTTAGTAAGAAATACCATGAAAGAAATGAAATATCTGTACTTGGAATTATACAATTTTCAAAACAACTTTTAAAAAAATACAATGTTCTCTTTCTGTGAAAGACTGATTTTTCCTCCCAACTGAAGAGTCTGGAATACTCTTGCTTTGAATCTTCAATATCAAAAAGTGAACTATACTAAAAAATTATGTACATCTTATACATATTTACTAGCTTTATTAGTTTTCTAGGGCTGCCATAACAAAATGTCACTGACTGTGCTGATTATATGATTTCACATATAAAACCTATGCTGCCTATAGGCACCTCAAATATTCCAGAAACTAATTTTACATGGTTTAAAATAGTATTTTTTTAATAATGCATAATAGCTCATTGGAAATTGCCACAAAGTACAAAAAGTTGATATTATTCTTATGCAGAAATATTGCTACATTATTTTGCCTGCATTCTTTCCTTTTTATTCTATAAATATATCAATTTTTAGAAGGTAAATTGGGGTTATATTGTACATGCTTTATAGATCTCCTTTCTAGCTTACAATATATCATAAATGTTTTCTCATGACATTGAATAATTTCAAAAACGAAGAATATTTAATATTTGCATAGAATTATATTGAATAGGTGTTTAATAATTGTATAAAATTTATTTTAAGAAATAAAAATAATATCATTGCTACTTTCATTTTCATTTATCATATGATCATTAGGTTGAATAGTTTTCTTTTTTTTCTTTTTATACTATTTTTTTTTATTGTGGCAAGAACATTTAACATGACATCTACCCTCTTAATAAATGTTTAACTGCACAATATAGTATTGTTAACAATAGACACAATGTTTTACCTCTCTAGAACTTACTCATCTTGCATAACTGAAATTTTATTTAAAGCAAAATAATATATCTTTGTATGGATAATACATTTTCTTTATCCATTTATTTTTTGATGGACATTTAAATTGTTTCCATGTCCTGGTTATTGTGAATAGTGCTACGGTGAACAAAGAAGTTCACCTATCTTTGAGACATGGATTTTAATTATTTTGGTTGTATACTCAGAACCAATTGTTCGGTCATATGGCAATTCCATTTTTAATTTTTTGAGGTACTTTCATAGTGTGTCCGTAGTGGCTGCACCATTTTCCATTTCCACCAACAGTGTTCAAGGGTTCCCATTTCTCCACATTTTTGCCAATACCTGTTGCCTTTTGTTTTTTGATGATAATACACATAAAGTGATATTTCATTGTGGTTATCATTTGTAATTACATGATGATGAGTGACATCGAGCATGTTTTCATATACTTGTTGGCCATCTATGTGTCTGGGTAAATGTCTACTAAAGTCCTTTACCCATTTTTTAATTGGGTTATATGTTTTTATACATTTGAGTTGTAGGAGTTTCTTAGATATTTAGGATATTAACCCTTTATCAGATATATTGTTTACAAATATTTTATCACATTCTGTAGGTTGCCTTTTCAATCTGTTCACTGTTTCCTTTGCTGTGACATATCCAGTCTTGCCAAGCCCAATGTAATGAAGCGTTTCACTTATGATTTCTTTTGGGAGTAATATAGTTCCAGGTCTTGTTTAAATTTTTAATTTATTTTCAGTTTATTTTTGTGTATGGTGTAAGATAGCCTAATTTTATTCTTTTGCATGTGGATATTCAGTTTTTCCAGCAACATTTGCTGAAGAGAAAATACATTGTGTATTCTTGGTACTCTCACTGAAGATCAGTTGACCATGTATGTTTTAGTTTAATTCTGGATTCTCTATTCTGTTCTATTGGCCTATATATCTGTTTTTTAGTCTAGTACCATTGTAGTGGAGCAGGAACCATTATTAGGAGATTACTGCTCCACTTAAGCATTGCAATAAAGGAAAATCTTGAGTTCCTTTCAGAGAACTTTCAGGCACCTAGCTGGTTCTGAAAAGTAGATGAACAACTTTATAAGCAAGAAGGTAATACAGTAGCTTAAAGTAATAGCCAAGGAAGTTAGAGTCATGATGTGTTTGGTTCTCTTACAGAAACTAAAGATAACATTTTAACATATGTCCCCAAGTTGTTGTTCAGAAACTGAGATCTCCACCAAACAAATCTGCTGTGACAAAGACCTCAGATAAGGAGAAACTGAGGACTGAGCTCTGACTGCAGTTCTTCCTGAGGGGCCTGGAGGAAGTCATGCCAGTGGATCAGACCTAACATTCTTTTCTGTTAACTCCAAGCTTTTAAACAAAACTCTTTCCTTAGCCAATTGCAAAGTAGATAATCTTTTAAAGTCAAGTCAGTGTATAACCCCCAAGTATTGATTTATGATTTTGCCTGTGACTTCTATGTTTCTGAAATTTATCCCTGCCTTTAACAACCTTTGCTTGTAAGCCACAAGAGAGGTTGGGCATTAAGTGTGAGCTTCCCATTTCTCCTTGCTTGGAGCCCTACAAATAAACATTCATTTTTCTCCCTCCAAAACCTTGGTGTGAATGTTTGGCTTAATGGTGCTAGGTATGCAGACTACAGCTAGATTCAGTAACACCACACTGTTTTAATCACTATAGCTTTGTAATATATTTTGAAATTAGGGAGTGCGATGCCTCCAGTTTTGTTCTTTTTTCTCAACAGTACTTAATCTTTAGGTCTTTTGTGGTTCCATCTACATTTTATTATTATTTTTTCCTAATTCTGTAAAAAATATATTAATATTTTGAAGCTTGTCTGGGGTACTGTAGATTCTTAACTGGAATATAAATTTCCATAAATAGATTTTTTGTTTACTTATATCCTTGCTAAATCTGTGTTTCTATAGAAGAATGTGGGCTGGGATTTCCTATTTTGCTGTCTTGCTGGTGTTACCTGGGTTGAATGCGTTTCAAGTATTTATTGGTTCTTTCTATTTTTTTTCTGTTAGTTGTTTATCAATGTCCTTAACCCAGTGTTCTAAGTACCCATAGTTTTCATATTAAAATTTGATAGTTCTTCATAGAGTAGGGATATTAACACATTGTCTGCAATACTATGTTGTAAATATTTTCTCCGTTGGTTCTTTGACTTGTAATTTTATTATAGAAAAAAAATAATATTTATCTTTGCCTTACAATATCTATTATAGTTACCAGGTTCGTTTCCTTTTTTCATTCACTCTACCTTGTGATGATTCTGAGAGGAAGTTATATTAAGAACTTTAATTAAAATAATATATTACTATAGCTTGTCTATAGCTAGTATATGAAGTTGGTGAGACTTTTTCACTAGTCTGCCAGATTTCTGGTCTTTTGAATGCCTTCCATCTCACTGATAATGAGTAAAAACAAGAGGTATTTTTCCACTGGATGAGCATTACCTCTGGAGTGTGACATTCTGGAACTTAACTATTTGTTTTTCCTGTCTCATAGATTACCTACTTCTTACTCTTCTGAGATGAGTAGGTTATTAAAAGGCTTCGCTTGCTTATCGTTCCATCCAGAGATCAGATCATATATATAATATGCAAAGATTTGTTTTTTTCTGTAAAGTAAGGATGCCTTAACTACCTTGTCTCCAGGTTGACATCTTTCTTTTCTCCTTAAGATGCAATCCCTGTCACACCACATGGCTTACATTTTTGTTGGAAAGATCACATATGACTACTTTTGAATCTTTAATTTACTCAATAACTTACAGAATCGTTTCTCTACCTCACATTACATTGTCCAACGAGTCACTGGGTCACAGTAATTTATTATCATGTAGCACCCAGTTGGAGAAAAACAAAGGCATAGCTGCATAAAAATAATAATAGATACTTGAGTGGGATTATTTTTCTTTAAAAGTACTCTATTAAAGTATAATGTATATAGAGGAAATGGACAGTTCTTAAATGCACAGGTCGATGAGTACTGACAAATCTAAACACCTGTTATTAAGTTTAGCCTAAAGCTGCCTCCTTTCATATTTTAAGTTTAGCCTACAGGCTTTTCTGTGAACGGTGAACTATAACCTGACTGGATGTGTAAACAGACTGTAACCTACTCTTCTGCCAGTCACTAAGTTTCAGCCAATCACAGGCTGCCAACTATTCAAATCCTGTTCAAATAAGGCAAAGGCCAAACTAACAAATCTATTTCTGTACCTCACTTCTATTTTCTGTATGCCACTTTATTTTTTTCAGTTTGTGAATTTTCTTTACTCATAGGGCAGCATAAGGGATTCTCTGATCCTGTTCTGATTTGGGACACTGTCCAATTCATGAATAGTTCTTTGCTCAATTAAACTCTGTTAAATGTATTATCGCTAAAGTTTTTCTTTTAACACACCCATGGAACCATTACTCAGACTGAGGTACAGAACATTCTTATCACCATAGAAAATTTCCCTATAGCTCTTCTCATGTAATCTCTCCCTCCCAAAGGCAACCACTATTCTAATTTTTACCACCATAAATTTGTTTTATGTGTTTTTTTAACTTTATATAAATGTAATATGGTATGTACTTTCTTGTGTCTGGCTTATTCTGTTCAAAATAATATCTACAAGACTTGTCTATATTATTTTGTGTTGTTCATTCATTTTTATTGCTGAGTGGTAATATATTGTATGAATATACCATTGTTTTTACCCATTCATCTATATATCTATATTGGAATTATTTTTAGTGTTGGCTATTGTGAATGGAATTGCTATGCACATACTTTTTATTTGAAACTTTATTTTTAGAAAAATTTTAGGTTCATAGAAAATTTGAGTAAGAAAATACAAAGAGATTTCATATATCCCCAGAAATCCCCCTTTAATCTCCCCACTATCGTCATGCACTAGAGTGGTACATTTGTTACAATTGATGAACTTACACTGGCATATCATAATCACTCAAAGTCCACAGTTTACCTTGTTGTTGTACATTCTATGGATTTGGACAAATGTATAACTATTTGTATCCATCATTGTGGTATAATACAGAGTATTTTCATTTCTTTAAGAATCATTTGTGCTCTGTCTATTCATCCCTAACCATACCCCCATCCAGCTATGATCTTTTTATTTTCTCCATATTTTTGCCTCTTCCAAAATGTCAGATAGCTGAAATCACACAATATGTAGCCTTTTCATTTTGACTTATTTAGTTCAATATACAATTAAACTTCCTCTAAGTCTTTTTATGGCTTAATAGCTCATTTTTGGTGCTGAATAAGATTCAGTTATGTGGATGTATCACAGTTTATTTACCACCTACTGAAAAACGTATTTATTTCTGTTTTGACAATTATGAATAAAGCTGCTATAGATATTTATGTGCAGGTTGTTCTGTGGATGAACATTCTTGTATTAGCCCTTCCTACATTTTGTTTTGCAGGCATATATTTTCCTTTGTCTTGGATATAAATCTTATAGACATGTTGGGTCATGGAGTAGATATTTGTTTATTTATTATTGTTTTGAGTTGGAGTCTCATTCTGTAGCCCAGGCTGGAGCCCAGTGGCATGCTCCTGGTCACTGCAGCCTCGACCTGCTGGGCTCAGGTGATCCTTTCACCTCAGCCTTCCAAATAGCCGGAACTACAGGCACGAGCTACCACACCCAGCTAATTTTTTTGATTTATTGTAGATGAGGTCTCACCATGTTGCCCAGGCTGGTCTCGAACCCGTAGGCTCAGGCAATCCTCTCACCTTGGTCTCCCAAAGTGCTGGAATTATAGGCTTGAGTCACCTCGCCCGGCTGGTTTATTTTATTACAAACTGCCTAGCAGCATTTCAATTTGCCATCTTACACCCCCTCCAGCAATGTATGAGAGTCCTTTTCCTTTATACCTTAACATTGGTTGACATCTTAAATTTTATCATATAGCTTATTCTAAGAAACCATCCTTCCTTTTAGGGAAAATAGCTACAAAGGGAAAACTAAACTAATTTTATTAACTCTGTCATTTAAACTATGAAAATTAATATGGATTTTTTTCTCTCACCTCATGTAATTTAAGGCTTTAAAAAAAACTATTTTAAAGATGTGTGGTTCAAGTCAGGATTGGGTGCATAAGTAGTTTATGTACGGGTGAAGTTTGGGCCTCTCATTGGATCTCACTTTGCCTGGATTAGGATGAGGCACCCTTATTGATGTTATGTGCCCCCTCCCTCCATCCCCAGCAGTGTGCCACTATTGCCAATCCCTTTCTTGTAGTATTATGATAGGTGTTCAGGGTTCGCTTATGAGATTTTTTAAAGCTAATCAATTATTGCTTATATCTTGTGTGTTAACACACCTCTCAGTTCTTTCAATTTTCCCTTTCCTTGTGAAACTATAATGAAATATGCAGTAGTTTTAAGACAATTTTATTCAAAATTTTTTATTAGGATGCAAGACTCACGTAAAATTTTAAGTCAAGCATAAAATTTTAAGTCAAGCATGAAATAATATATATATTAGGGAAAATGCTGTATTTCAATAAGAACTGAATCTACTTTTTTCTGAGATTTTTCTATTTCTTGTTTTTAGGAGTCCCTATGGAACAATTTAGATTAACATATATAACATTTTGTATCAATAGAATAGCACAGTAATAAATCAAAAGATAAACATTTGGGTCATTCTACTTTAAAAATACTATCTGTTTAACTAACCACCTGGGTACTCTGGTTATAAGAAAAATGTGACTTTAATGCTCACTATAAGTTGTGATGATTATTATTTCAATGACAAATATTAATGGATGAATGAGCATCCTAGGTTTAGAATCTTGAGGTGGAGAAAGGGGGGACTTTTTCCTGAGTTGGATATATTAGATACATATCTAAGATTTTTGCTAATAACACTTGTTTTGAAAATGTAAATTTTTTTCTAATACATCTGTGTTCCTAAAAAAATCACAGTACTATAAAAATCATGCAATAAAAACCAAAGGAATCATCGAACAAATCAGTTTAGGCACATAATACTTAAGCATTTATTTCTGACCCCATTTTCCCCAGAAGACCTGCAGTTTTTTTTATTGTACAATTTGTATAGTGAAGTGATTTTTAGAAATACATATACCATGTTATTGCATAACAGCAGAAATGATTGGTTATATGTGTAAAATATATAGTTGTATATGGAATACATACCAGTTTATAGAATAAAGTGTGAATAAAACTAGCTTTAGAAAACTTTTTTTATTGACTTGTAACATACAAGAAAGTGTCAAAGGTCAGTATTGAACTCACAATATAAGTAAAAAAGTACTTGCTATGCAAAAGCAGCTTTGAGAAAAGTACCCCACATTGCTTTTTCATTCAACAATTCCTCTTATATCCTTGAATCTTTACTGATAAGATTATATCATAAATGCATTAATACATAGTTGTTTTTTCTTTTTTTGAGTTGGAGTCTCACTCAGTCGCCCAGACTGGAATGCAGTGGCCACTCCTGGCCACCACAGCCTCGAGCTGCTGGGCTCCGGCGACCTTCCGCCTCAGCCTTCCGAGTAGCCGGAACTACAGGCGCACGCTACCACGCCTGGCTAATTTTTTGATTTATTGTAGAGATGAGGTCTAGCCTGCCCACGCGGGTCTCGAACCCACCGGCTCAGGCAATCCACTCACCTCAGCCTCCCAAGGCGCGGGATTACAGGCTGAGCCACCGAGCCCGGCTTTAATACATAATTGATTTGGCCGATAGCTTGAGATGATTGGTTGTGTATTTATTACCTTTAAGTTTTATTTTCTCAATTCCTCTTCTTTTTGCAGTATTTGAATATTGTGTCCATACTACAGAGAGCAAAAGGCAGCTCACATGGCCTTGGTTGGTTTCCTTCTTCTTTTCCTTACTTCCTCATTCCCCCTACCCTTCCTTCTTTCCTTCTCTCCTTTCTTCCATTTTAAAATTCATGAATTGCATTTTCCTATTTAATATTCTATATGATGTTTGGCTACCCTGATTGCAACTGTCAAATTTAATCTCTATCCAATAAGTAAACAACTGCAATCAATTTTGAACACTAGCAGTGCAACGGGGAATTATCTCTACTCATTTTTATTTTTTTTTTATTTTTTGAGGACCACACTTCAAATAATCTTGTTCCCTGCTGGGGACAGTTTTTTTGTCAAATATATAATGAGCAGGGGGTGTTTATGTGTTTATGATTTTAAACATGTTTCCATCATGGTTCCTCCCCTGCTGTTTTTCTGACAGCCTTGGTTCTGTCTTTCCTATGCTGAAAATATACCCTGCATGGTAAGAAGTTTGTGCAGCCTCAGCAACCCACTGAGGAGCAAGGATTATTTTGGCTATAACCGCAGATTTCTTACAGGAAAAAGAATATTTTCCAAAATTTGCAGACTGTACCATAGTTACAAACAACTTGTAGCCTGTCATTGGAAAGGTCAATTTCTCAGAAAATGTGGCCTGCTTTTTGCTAAACCTATCACTTTACAATATTTATTATGTAAGATTAAATCTCATATATAATAACTTTATATGCCCTAGTTTTCTTAGATCAAAGTACATGATATATGGTTATGTCATTCCACAATCAACAGATGGAGGTAATTCTCTATAGTGATAATAATAGTAATGAGCCATAAACTAAAAGTCCTTTTACATGGACAAGAGTTTAACTTCCATAAATAAACATAATTTTCCTTCATATTTTACCTGACTCAGTTACCCTTATGAGTTATGCAGATTGTATCATGCAGACTGTGTTTTGCAGGCAGCAGATAGAAGGTGATGATTAATATTTAATCCCCTTCAAAGTCACTAATGAGATCTGCTGGGTACTGTTGCTGGATCTATCTTACCAGATGTGTATGTGGGTAGTCTGAAATGGCTCACTGTCTGCCTTTGGGCTTCTGGAACAATCTCTACTTCCTGACCTCTTTTCTCCTGCTCCCCTGCCCTTGCAACAGACAGAAAAAACACACTCTCTTTCTCATTATTCCTGGATTATGTTAATTGAAATTGAAGTCAGTAAGCATAAATTATCCCTGTTGTTACTTGTAATAATTTTATTGCTACACTTGATTAGTGATTATACAGATCGCATTTTGCTTTCAAGGATTTTTCTTGTTTAAATTTACATTTTTTCTTTTGTCTATGATATGCATTTGATATTATTTTTGCTTTTGTGAAATTAATCTGTTAATATTTAAAATGAATTATTTTATGGAACCATTTATACTTAAAACCATTCCCTCATTCAATACGAACTTGATTGTATATATGCTTTTTTAAAGATATTACCATTTTATTATACCCTAGCTATACTATAAATATAATTCTTTATTAAGAAAAAAAGGGAAAGTGCATCATATGTTCATAGTATAAAAAGTAGATTATACAAACGTTTGCTACTGAACTTATCATCAGGATTGTAATTCTTAGATTTAGTTTTCACATTGTCTACCTTTGAAAAGTTAAATAAACTTGTTTTGCTTCAGTGTTCTCAAATCAAAACAAGGTGAAAAAAATCACACTTGTCTTTCAGGAAAAAGAGCATGTTTAAGTGAGTGTTTAGTATTTTATGTCTTTGGGGTTGGGAGAGTATGTGTGTGTGCATACTCTCCCACCAATATAGTAACACCTCCAATATATAGAGTGTGTGTGTGTGTGTGTGTGTGTGTGTATTGGAGGTGTCACGTCATTAAAAAATAATGTACTGAAGCTTAAAATGATAATTTGGGTTAGACTAAGAGCTATTTTTATAGGAAAATAGTAGTAGTGAACTCATTTGAGGCAAGTGCTGTTTCTCTTACTGTCTGTGTGTGTGTGTGTGTGTGTGTGTGTGTGTGTGTGTGTAAGAAAAACTGACCTGAATGTCAATGGGTATTCAATCTACTCTGAGAGCTAAGTCATATTTTCTAAATTTCTCTGTGTCATCATTACTCAATTAAATGGAAAGAGCATGGCCAGTGACTGAATTATGACACCACTCCATACTGGGGTGCATGATTTTGAGCAAGTTATCCAACCTCCAGAGTCTCCATTTTGAATGTTGTAACGGGAATATTTTTATAAATAAGTAAGACATCTATCTAGCACAGTTATTGCTTTGCTGTATGTGAATAATAAAATAGCCAATAATAGTATTATGATTTTAGTTCAATCTCAAAAACAAGAGACATTCAGCGATCAAAAGTAGGTCAGTAAAAGGCACCATTTACATTTTTCCAACTTTTTCTCAGTATTTCCAGATTTAATATGAAGTGGGAAAATTATCATCAGTAAGAAAAAAGCAAACAAAGAATCAAACTCTGTATGTATTTCTCTAATATTTTCAGGCATCTTGTTTTGGTCTTACCCTCCCTCCATCTGAAATGAATCTTCACAATCCAAGTAGAAGAGCATCAGATTTATGTTTTATTTTTCAATGCAAACAAAAATGTGATTTTTGTATTCTTATCCTTTCTCCAATTTTTATATGCCTGACTTGTTACTTTTTGCTAATGTGCAGCCCCAAACCAAGTTCCAGTAACTAAATAGGAATAGATGGACTGTTAGCATGAAAAAGAAAAGCCAATGCATAAACACAGATATTGCATTTCCTCTTAATCTTCTAATGACTCTACTTTTTTGCTTTCAGTTTTCACTATTAACTGAGCTCAACTTCATAGTAGGAACTGCATCCATGAAAGATTGTCTTCATTTGTTAAAAACTTTGTGGAGAATGAGGCCATTAATCAGTCAAGTCTACCCACTCCACCTTTTCGTGGAATTTGATCTCTTATCCCCTTGATACTAGGTGCTTATGGTCGGCAGTTTTAGGGGAAAGCAACTAAGAGCACATGAAAGGTGTCATCCAGAAATAAGTGGTGGAGAATCAAACAGTAAGACTTTAATAAAACAGTGTTTTGTTGTGCATTTTTTCTGTGTCTGTTTGTGCATTCCTCCTTATGTTGGATAGAACCTCTAAAGAAGAAAGATGGTCTTCTACTGTTATGTTTTAAAATTTTTCTGTCTTTAATCCATCAGCAACCAGATATTTCCTTATAAACAGTAGGTTAGTGCATGATTCTTTGATTTTTTTTTTTCCTCCTTAGGGACGTGTGGTAGGATCACACGTCTTTTCTGCTTTAAAGTTAGGCATGACAGTGTGAGCTGCTTTGTCACCTCTGACTTGCAGCTTTTCAGAGTCAATCTTTGATTTATCTTTTTTTTTTTCTGGTTGTGAGGATCTAGGAAGCTGGTGGTGAGATGGTTCTTGCTTAGAAATGTAGATGCCAATGATAAATAAGCATTTGTTTCAGTTCACTGAGATTTGGGGGTTGATTTTTACTGTTGCATATCCCTGCCTGTCCTGACATACAGTTCTTGTAGCAAAACAGGTGTTTTTATTTCAGGCCACCCTTTACTTTTGTTTATGAGACAATAAATGTGTGATCACATGCTTTTTTTTTTAACATGTCCATTTCTTTCTGTCCATTTCTTTATATCTATCCATGCAGACTAACACCCTCATGCAAGTCTATAAAACTCTGAAAATTCAGATTCCGATTTCTGTTCCTTTTTTTCCCCTCTTTTAACTTTTATTTTAAAATTGTGGAGTACAATTCAGGGTTAGGTATACAAATATTCCTTGTGCAGGTACCCTTATTGATGAGGTGTGCCCTCCCTACTGTCAATCCCACCTCCCCACATCCCCACCCCCACCCCACAGTTTCCCTCTACTTTCAATTCTTTCCTAATAGTTATACGGTAGTTGTTCAAGGACCACTTATGAGTGAGAGCATGTGATACTCAGCTCTTTGTTTCTGTGAGAGATCACTCAGTACTATAAGCTCTAATTCCATCCAGGTTGCTGCAAAGTTCATGATTTTGTTCTTCTTTATGACTGCATAATATTCCATTGTGTATATGTACCACTTTTTTTTAATACAGTCCTCTTTTGATGGGCAGCACAGTTGGTTCCATGTTCTTGCTATTGTGAACAATGCTGTGATAAACATACGGGTGCAATTATCTTTTTTATAGAGTGACCTGAGTTCTTCTGGTTATATTCCCAGTAGGGGGATTGTGAGGTCATATGGAAGGTTGATTTTTAGAACTTTTAGGAATAGCTACACTGATTTCCACAGAGACTGAACTAGTTAGCATTCCCACCAACAGTGTAGAAGTGTTCCCTTTTTGCCACATCCTCTCCAGCATCTGTTATTTTTTGAGATATTGATAATGGCCATTCTGACCAGAGTTAGGTGGTATCTCAGTGTAGTTTTAATTTGCATTTCCTTGATGACTAGTGAGGCTGAACATTTTTTCATATATCTATTGGCTAGAGCATCAAATTTAGGCATTGTTAAGAAAGTCAGTGTTGTTTCTAAATTTTTATTTCTAAAAATTCTGCTGTGTAGATTAAATTTTCTTTGTGATTTTTGACAGTGAGATTAAATTCTGACAGCTGTTTATGAATCTCAGAACAACCAAATGTCAGTACAAAATCATGGGTGTTGGGAGAAAGGCAAATTTGTTGCTAAGGAAATAGACATAGCAAAAGAAGCAATCCAAAAGGTGGCAGAGAAAATAAGCAATGCAAATGACAATTTAGTGTCTAGCATTCTTGTTAGCAAATTCAAGTAATAACATTGCTCATGGGAGAAAATTTATGCAAACTTTATTTCCTAAATAAAAAACTACTAAAGAACAGCCTTACAGCCCTTGCTGATCATTCAGACATACAAGGAAATCAAATAACAAGAAAAGAAAAGACAACAAAAGAACATAAAGTCTACTGAAGCAATAGAAAAGCTACATCTAAAATGATTCTGTTCTTGATACTTCCTGAGTTGAGAATTAAAAATTACTTGAAAGCAATTTCAGAAACCAAGATTGTAATTTGGAAAGTATACCTAATGCCAATACTTATGTAGCACTTATTCTTGTGCCACAGTCTGTTCAACAAACTTTGTGCTTATTAACTCATGTAATCTTCATTTAATGACCCTCGAGGTAGATACCACGTTACAGATGGACATACTGAGGCAAGAAAAGGTTAAGTAACTTTTCCACGGTCACACAACTAAGAGGCAGAGCCAAGATTCAGTCTCAAGAACCCTGTATTCTATCTGTGCTATAAGATGATGATTCTCAGCCGGGCTCAGTGGCTCAGCCTGTAACCCCACGCTTTGGGAGGCTGAAGTGAGTGGACTGCCTGAGTCTGTAGGTTCAACACCCGCCTGGGCAACTTGGCGAGACCTCATCTCTACAATAAATCAAAAATTAGCCCGGCGTGGTAGCGCATGCCTGTAGTTCCAGCTACTTGGAAGGCTGAGGCAGAAGGATCGCTGGAGCCCAGCAGGTCGAGGCTGCGGTGCCCGGGAGCGGTCACTGCATTCCAGTCTGGGAGACAGAGTGAAACTCCAACTCAAAAAAAAAAAAAGATGATGATTCTTCAGTCAACTGAAAAAAAATATAGTTTTCATAATTTGAGATTCAATGTCTTCTTTAAAAATTATAAAAAGAAAGAGAAAGCTCAGGGTGCCTATGGTGTAGGGCAAAACATTCCTAGTCTCCTATTTTTGTGAGTCTAAAGCATGGTTTCTTTAAATTTTGTCAATAGGGAATGAATACATTTTTGCGTAAATATCTTTAAAATATATGTATGACAGTTTTTGAAAAGTATTGTATATGAACCTACCAATCCTCAGGCTACTCCTGTGAAACTAATTGACCAGATCATTACTTCTATTACCTTTCATTTTTCTAACTCACTGCTACCAGTCTTCTTCCTTTAATGTTTTAAGTGACACATGATGACTTCATGTGAGAAGCCAAGTAGAAATAGGTATGGTGGGAGAGGTAATGTCATATGTAAGACAAAAAACAAAAATGATAAGAAATTTGACAAGAATTGAGTGTGACATTGGGTCTTGAAACTTTGCTAATAATAGAGGTGAGATTGAAGTTGAATTGTAAGTAAAGGGATAAGAGCAGTTCTTATTTTGTTTTTGTTATTAGGTTATTACATAGATTCTTTCCATTCAGAGTTGGAAAGGCATTGTGAATCAAACCTAGCTTTTCAAGTTAGAACCATGAGACATCTCTTTACTCAAGAATGATCTGGGGATGTGGAATATATATTAAAAAAATCACTACAGTATAAAATCAATCACCTGTATGAATATTTCACTTTCTAATATCAATAGAAATTTTTCTGTCAGAGGAAAAATACTAACCTATAGAAATTGAAATGCAAGGATACTATGTCTCTAGCTGCAGAGTGCTGCATATTCTTAGGAAAAAAGTGTTAAACTAAATGTTTTATTGATGTAGAATATATATCAGGATATAATATATATAATCTATATATATTAGAATATTTTGAATCTTGGACTTTAAAGTATTCTGGGTTTTAAAACATGACTAAGGTCACATGTAAAATGCCACTGTATATGTAATCAAATAAGCAAACTGATAGTTTAAAAATATAAAGCAAACATAATAACAAAAACATAAATAATTTTCCTCAATAGCAATTAACAAGTGCAAATGTGAATCACTTTAAGGTAGCTTTGCATACCTATTAAACCACCAAGAAATGTACAATTCATACAAGCCTTGACCACCTGAGCTGTAAAAACCTGGTCTCACTGATACACTGCTGGGAACATTGAAAATTGGTGAGCATCCTGAAACATGCAGCAGGCTGTAAAATTTGCCAAACTCTGAGCTTGCCATTCCCCTCAAGAATAGTTATTCTGAAAATAATCCCAAAGAAGAAAAAACAAAGGAACCTTTTATGAGGAGACTCAGAACAATAATATTTCATAATAAAAATATAGAAACAGTTTGTTTTCCTGTGTATGACATGCAGAGTAAAAAAAGTGTGCTACAAAACCGCCTGTGCGGTTGGATAGTACAGTATAACAGAATGAGTTCATATAGGTGAAGCTGCTTGATAAAGGCCCATTAAGGTGATGATGATCATGACGATGATGACATCTGTGCAAAAATTTAAAGTCATGGAATAGGAACTATTATAATCGATCTATACATAAGTAGAAAATTATGTCATCCACAGAAATGATACACATTGAGGATAGTACTCACCTCTGGGGAAGCAGAAAATAGGAGATAATGGGGAGTGGGATTTTAGTGGTATCACTCTTAAGAGATATAAAGGAAACAGATATGTCAAAATGTCAATATCTAGTCTTAATAGAGCTTACAAGGATGTCTATTTTATTACTTTTTCTCTGTTTTCTATGTGTCTGAAAATGTCAATATATAAATTTTAATTGAACATAAAGTAGTGCATACTCATAAAAATTTTAAAATGCAGGAATGTATAAATAAGAAAAAATTTTGTAATTTCATGTCTCAATACTTTATTTTTATTAGCATTTTAGAATATATGCTTCTGTGGCAGAGGGGGGCTGATAACAGTTAAAAGTATTTCTTTTAAAAATCAATCTGCAAGCTCCGAAATACTGCTAGTCAGGTTTTGCTTGAGAAAACCAAATAGCCAAAGACAGCTTTCCTGGAAATGCAAGATAGTAACCAATACACAACCTTAACCCAAATCCTCTCTTTGTGAAGTTATCAGTTTACAACCCCTGCTTGTTATGCATATCCTGGAGACCATTGGTCACAAGGATACTATAAAACAAACACATTCCAATCTGACAGTGAAATGTTAATTGAAAATCCATTTGCTAAAGAATTCCAAGAGATGTGCAAATGCTGAACATGACCCCATTAATATTTCAACATGACTTTGTTTCACCGGTTTTTTAAGTTCTTATTTTTTTTTCCCTAGATGCATCGTGATTAAATCCCATATACGGTGGTTTGTGGGTGACTGTGAATAGCAGCCAAGTGAGAAATACCAGATTGTGAGAGGGAAGCTTGTGATCAGGCATTAACCACCCTAGTCTTGCCTAAGGAGCAAGCCATGGCCAGTGGTAGTGGCAGTTACAGCAGCTGTAGAACATCCCAGACTTTGAAATGTCAGTTACTAGAAGAGTTTAGTACTAACTGCCTCTCCCTGGGCAATCTATTGACATGGTCTTTCCTGTACATTTATTGTCCCATGTCATTCACACACCTCTGTGAAGATTTATCCCCACTATTAAAAGCAAGAAAACAATCTCTGAGAAGTTAAATTTTACCTCCACTGAACAGTAGGCAAGTTATAAAATTGAGACTTAAAACCACACATGTCTGACCACAAAGCCTAATTTTACCATGCAGTATATACCAGTAGCACAGCAGATAATCTAAATAAACCAGACCGTCATCTCCCAAACAATAGGAATAGTACAGTACCTTGGTTTTCTCCTTCTTTTCCTAGTTGTAGAAATCTAGCTTTTGGATTTTGTTTTTGATGGTTTTAAAGACAAATTTTTAATTTTAACAAAGACTTTGACTCACTTTGAGTTCCAAACATTTTATTTTTGTGGCATCCATGAATAGAAAATTGAAGTGATGAGATTTGAGTTAATCAGAGCAGGAACCTGGTTAACTCTGTCACCATGGTATAAGAATCTGCATTTCTGCTTTTTGCAGTAAACCAGTGTCTGCAGCACTGAGCTGAAATGACAGTTTGCAACATGCACTCTGCTAAAGGTTGCCTAGCAAGAATTCATTAGTCATCATTGTAAAATGACATTGTCCCCTTTTAAAGGAATTCAAGTTCCCAGATGAGAATAAATACAATAAAAGGTAGACTGATATGGGCATCGTAACCTTAAATATTAGGCTGAATTAAATGAACAGTCACAGAAAGATGATTCAAAGGTCTACCTCACTAAAAGATAACCTGACACGACTACATTATAGATGATAAAACAAGGAAATGGCATACAAATGTGAAACCCCCAAATTTCTTAATGATGCTTTCTTACATCCTGAGTCTGGGTTTCACGGTGTTCTTCACCATGACAGCCTGCCTCTTTGAGAAAGGTTTTAAAGTATCCTGTCACCGGCCTCACCCTGAGACATTTTGCTGCTATGGAAATATATATTTAAAGTACCCCCAAATGATGCTAATGCACAGTCAGGGTTGAGAACCACTGCAATACCGCACATAAAGCGTTATGTAATTTTTGGACGTCAGTGGATACTGCTTAATTGTGGGCTAAAATACCGCGCCGACTCACTTGCTCCGCGGGAAAAATCAATTATCTCTGGGCTGTTGCCTGAAAACGTCATGTCTGAGGCTCTGAATAAAAGGGGAGCCGCACTGCGGTCGGGAGATACTGCCACCTCGTGGTGTCTTCTTTAATAACAGTGGAGTGGTGTGCAGCGCGTCTCAACAATTTTGGGAGAAGAATGACTAGTTTTAAAATATGAAATTTTAAATCCTAATAGGATCTTCTGGTTTGCATTGTTATTTACGTTTCCTTTTTACTTCAAAATGATCGCATCAGAACCTCAGGTTATTGGTTTAAATTGCAGTCGTCCCTCGGTATCCATGGGAAAATATAGGTTCCAGGATCCCTGTGGATCCCAGAAGTTGAATTTGAGGAAACTCGGGTCTTTGATACAGAATGGTGTATTTGCATATAGTTTATATACCTTCTCCTATATGCTTTAAATCGTCTCTAAATTACTTATAATACTCGGTATGATGTAAATGATATGTAAATAGCTGTTACGCTGTATTTTTATTTGCATTTTTTAATTATTGTATTTCAAGTTTTATTTTTTGCTGAATATTTTCTATCTGCAGTTGGTTGAATTACAGCTGTGGAACCAATAGATATGGAAGTGCAACTGTATTTAGTTCCTCTCTTCTGAACAAAACAGCTTATGGTTCTCTCCTTTCCTCATTAAGAGCCAAATCAATCAAATTTTTTGTTGCAATGAATCAGAAGCAATTTGTTTATTTTTTGTCTTGCGTAATATGATGCCATTTTGAGGATGGATAAAACTTTATATTACACTTTTCTCTTTGGTGATACCTTTTCTCCTCCAACATTATTGCTTGTTTTGTTTCCTGTTTACATTGACTCTGAAACGTACTTTTTTTGACAATATACCATTTTTTGTCAATTAAATATTTTAAAATTTAAAACAATTCAACGTAGAGAATAAACTAGATTTTCAGTGTGTTCTAAGTATACTCAAAGGATCCATAAACAATGCAAACTGTCTGATTAATCAAATACATAAATGTATTTCTCTGTTAACCAAAAAATCTCATGTACCCTTGAAATGTACTTGTACGTAAACTTTTCTTTTTTTGAGTAAGAGTCTCTCTTCATTGCCCAGGCTGGAGTGCATTGGCACAATCATAGATACTGTAGCCTCGACCTCCTGGGCTCAGATGATCCTTCTTCCTCAGCTTCCCCTGCAGCTGGGACTACAGGCTCATGCTACTATGCCTGGCTAATTTTATTTCCTTTATTTTTTAAAATTAAAAAAAAATTATTTTATTTTATTTTTAATTGTAGAGACGAGATCTTGCCATGTTGTGCAGACTGGTGTCAAACTCCTGGGCTCAGGTACTCCTCTCGCTTTGGCCTCCCGAGGTGCTGGGATTATAGACACGAGCCAACGCACCATCCAGTTTCTTCTAAAATGAATTTCAAAACCAGTAGGGACAAGGGAATGCAGTTATAGTAGCAGACATTTTCGTTTTCAATTACGTTTGTGTTATAGTTGTGGCAATATCTCAATGTGCAAACAGAAACAGATACATGAAAGTGTAGGTTTCTGGTCAATTACACTTGTTCCATATTCAACATAATGAGGCAAGATTAAAAACATTTTTGTTAAATGATATTACTGCTTTGAACATAATCTGAACATGTATTTCAAGTGCGTATTTCAGTTTCTTAGAAATGACTTTTTGTGTGTTTGAGTACCTGAAAAATTACTTCTCCTATTATTCAGGCTTTTGTGAACCAAGATTGAAAATGATTATATCTGCATGGGGCTCAGGGCATCATAGTCTGTCATTTTGCTATAATGTTTTATTGGCCTTAATTTTCTCATTACTTCAGATGAAATCTTTCCATAATGAATCTTCATTTAATTTAGCCTTAAGACTTATGATACTGATAGAGACTGTGTCAGCTGCTGTATTCTGTGTTACAGGAGGGTCTGTTTGAAAGCAGGTGTAAACAGAAGATCCAATACACAAGAAGATGAGTAAAAACATCTCCAGGATAGAGATTCCTTAACCACTATATAGCAGGCATAGGGAACAACTTGGTTTTTGTTTTTTGTTTTTGTTTTTTTTGAGTTGGAGTCTCACTCTGTCACCCAGACTGGAGTGCAGTGGCCGCTCCCGGCCACCGCAGCCTCGACCTGCTGGGCTCCGGCAATCCTTCCGCCTCAGCCTTCCAAGTAGCTGGAACTACAGGCGCGCGCTA